>OZ022264.1:219768238-219800738 GCA_963978885.1 Nemotelus pantherinus
AGTTAGTATTCATACCGGAAACATTTACAATGAAAATAAATAACCGATGTTTCAATTCCCAAAGTTCTGCAAATTTTTCGGATCGCAGCCCCAAACACCAACTTCAGTTACAGTGCTGCAGGCACTGAGCATTTTCTTCATTGATGTTATATGAGATGCTGCTTTCAAAATTTTGTGAAATAAGCAACTGATAACGAATATAATTAACCCGTGTTTTGCTCTCATAAACGTTGACATGAATATGTCAGTGGTAATATCTGAAACCTTTCCACCATATGAGTTATAATGCATTCTTGAGACCAAAGTAAAACGTGGCGTTTGAAACAGTTTGGGCGTGATGAGCAGCTCATATGGTGGAATATGCACTCAAAACCTGCACGATTCTTCTACTGTTCTTCGAACATTAGTGTTTCTAGCGGTTCAGGTGCGCTAGAGTTTTTTTAGCCTCCACTTTGCCGGCCTGTATCTGCACCAATTTTAATTTTTTTTTTATTTTTTGAATACATTTGAATACTTTGATCCCAAAAATATTCCTGGTTTTTTTTTATTGCGTCCGTAAAATCACCTCAAAATCGGGCCTCTAGACCCGAATATTGTCTTAAGGTTAATTTAAAGGATCAAACATAAAAGCATTCTGCATTCTAGGAAGACACAACGAAAGCTGTGTAAAATGAATATAAAAAACCTCAGATGATTGAGATGAACGATTCGATTCACTTATACATTCATATACATACACAAATATATTATCTGGAAATCGAGGTCTGATCAAAAAATGTCTCCTTGAAGTTTGAAAATGAAACACTTATCATGGAACAACTTATCTGCTTCCAAAGAGGATATGTAAAAAACGGAAAAACAAAAGGAGTAGCGAAGTTGGAAGAAACGAAAAGCGAGGGGACCAAATTTGACACGCACATTCCGTAATACTACGTACTAATGCAACAAATAAATAAATACAGCTGGAAACGTTGATAAACATATGCATACAAAAAACGCAAACAAAGCCAGCAACACAAGAGTCGCAGGTCGTGATATTCAAATTTCAATTTAAAATCAAACATCACGCGAAGATCTTTAAAATGCTATACAACTGGTAAGAAAATACAGGATGTGGAATGAGAAAATAGGTGTGGAATATTTTTATACGAATATGACACCTGGTGACACTTCAAGATCAATGGTTAATGGCAAACGAAGCAGCAACGCGATTACTCTGTGTAATATTTAGATCATCCGCATTTGTTGTTTTTTTTTACTGGTTTTCGAAAAACCTGCAATAGGAATCCTGCAAACGATACAGGGTTAATTGAGACTTGTACTCACTAAAAATCATCACCAGCCGAACACGAAAATCCGAGCCGGGAACGCTTCCGCATTACTTTAGCTTAGTCGTTCCATTCTGTCAGAATTTCAGGGGTCTATTAGGCACCCTCCTTCTTTTTTCAAGCGCAATACCAGCTTTGGATATGCTGAAACAGCTGATCACACATCATCTGACCGTAGCATCATCTCCACAATTGTCTCCGGCGTCACAGGGCCAATTGCAGAGAAAAGCAAGTGTTGTTACCTTCTGAAGCGGGCACAATGGAAAAAGGTATGCAAAGCGTTATCACTTTCCTTAACGCATTACTTACAGAACTCCATCCTGACTTTCCCCATTCTGTGAAAGTATTTCCTGAAGCAGCTGTGGCTCAGTAGAAACTGGCTCAGAAAGAAATTTGTTTCACCGTAGTCGCGATTAAGCCAAGGTTTCTTAGCGAATAAGGCTTATCGTCCATGCTCCGTTGAAGCTCATAGCCCAGCATTCTTCCCAAAGCTCAAGCATTCGCGTTCGAGCTTAAGTACCTTATATTTGTCTTCCCTCTTCTGCTCTGTTTAAGAACACTTCCCTGCGTTTGCTTGCTAATAGATCAGTTGGGATTACTTCCACTATAGCTAACACGGCGTTTCCTGAAACTGTTCTGTAGCTGCTTGCAATTCGTTGGACTCTCACCATCCTAGTTCGATACTTTTCAAACCTTAACACAGTGGCCCATATCTCCGCGCCATACAGCAACATTGAGTGAGTCACCGTAATATGGAGTTAACGAATACTCGCACTACGATCGTGAACGTTTACCATAAGGTTCCTATGTGAGATAACAGCCAATAGCACCCTATCGCATAGTTTTCGGATTGGCTTTCCATAAACTAGGTTGGATTCCAACATAACTTCAAAATACATAGCCGATTTTCTAGTCTAAAGTGCTTTGAAGCCAACTATGATGGATATAATGTAAACACGTCAATATCAGTTTTCGAGATCGCCAGCTGGAGACCATGGTTTTCCATTCAGCCTTCATTTCTTCTCATTACTTGATCTAATTTGAGCTTACGTCGGCATATTCACAACAACCACATCATCTGCATAACCCACCAAGAGCACATCTTCCATAATTTTGAGGCGCAAGAGAACATCATAAGCAATATTCCATAGATCTGGCCCAAGAATGGGCCTTTGTGCTGCTCCAGATGTAAAAGTTTTGCATACAGTTCCCTGATTTATTTCATAAATTAAAGACCCGTCAAGTAGTCTCGTATCATTGCAAGCAAGTACTTGACTACCTGAAAATGTTTCTGCAGATAATCCAACTTGCCTATCCATCTAGGCGCATTAAAAGCGTTACGGACATCTAGCGACACCAAAAACATTATAGGTCTAGCCCGGCGACAAGCGGTCTCTGCGTGTTCTTCTGCGCTACTAACTTCACAGATTGCCCTTATTGTTGAATGGGCACTGCGGAGCCCGTGTTGGTCTTTCGAAAGGTTGCAAGCTCTTCGTATAACCGCCTTTGAGCGAGGTTGCATAAGTTTCCCCGCAGTATTAAGCATGCAGAGAAGTATGTTTCTGTTGATGAATCGGGAAGTATGTGACCAAACCTACCCAATACTATTTGGTAGCCTTGGCCCATTGGGTCTCAGTTAAACTCTTTGCATAGGATTTGTCACATTTGCTTTTTCCTCCGTTTCACAGCTATTCTCTGTACTTTTATGCAAGAACTCTTTGCCCCAGTTCCGTTATCTCCTCAGTCTACCAATAAGCCTTCTGTTTACCCGGTAATAACTTTCGAAGTGGCATCGCACGCTCGTCAAATTTTGCCAATGGTTGTTCATGAGCATATATATAGAAGACATAAGGAGCTAATAGCAAAAGGAAGAAACAAGATGAACGCTCTAGGAAATATCGTTGGAGAGCTCCGGCTGCGTTAAATATAAGAGAAGAAATGAAACCGTTTAAAGTGACTCTGCAGGGATGACCACAAATCCGGAGGAACAGGAACCAAATATTCCATATTTTCATTCCGGTGAGTGACAGGTTATGGTCCACAGACCTAAAAGTTTTCGAAAAGTTCATATAAATTACATCAACCTTTATTGGCAGGCGACGCTTGATGATACAAAGCTGCTTAGGAATAAGAAAAGTTTGTAGAGAAGGATAAACTCTAATATGAACAAGGCGTATAAGGTGTTTACTGAAACGGCCGAGGAAATATAAAGGACGATAGATGAAAATGACAGATGAATTATCAAATTTGAAAAGTGGGAAGATATTGGTGGGTCTTCAAAATGAAAGAAGTACACCAGACGCAAGGGTTATCCTGAAAAAAAACTTTAAAATCATAGAGAGACGGTGAAAAGGATTAAATCAGGATATTAGGAATATCATCAAGACCGAAACTAGCATTGGAATCTAAGGAATGCATCAGAATTTTGACTTTCTAAGAATCGATACCAAACATGGGCAAGGCCGTTAAGGTGCGAGAAAAATCAAAAGATATTAAGGTTGTAAGTGCATTTTTAAAGGAGGAGGAGAAGAAAGTTGCAAATAAATCACAAGTAGTTTAGAGGTTGGAAGCATATCAAGATGTAGAGAATTCGGAACTAAGTAGTTGGATATAAGGGTACGGATAAAGGACCAAAAGGGTTTTGGCTGATTTGAACAGATTGAAGTCTCGTTACTTAAGAAGTGATCATGCATTGCCTGCTACAGTACAGTTTTAACTTCAGAACGCAAACTACAAAATTCTTGAAGATCAGTGGTTGAGCTTGTCATTTTCAGCTTTTCACGATCTTTTTATTTAGCTTTTAGAGCGTAAGAGACTTTCAGCGTAAACGAAGCGACATCATTTTTTTAAGAGGACTTGTAACAGGAATAAAGTGAAAGATAAGATTAAGGTCCCGAAATACTCCTATGTAAAACTCCAGCGTGCACTTGATGTCCCGCAGCTATAAAAATTTAATGTCGAAGCTGAAAAGTCCAATCAGTAAGATAAGGTAAGAACCTCATGAAAGCATTTTGCTAGACATTGTCAAAGGCTTGTCTTATATCTACGAATGCTGCTGTACAGTGCTTCGTATTTACGAACGCTATTTTGATATCTAAAACAATTCTTAGTACTTGCTGAGCACTGCAGTACGTTATTGTCTGCGGATATCGAATTGACGCTCAGGAATCTGACTCGCATTAAACATTTGGGAGCATTTTTTTCACAAAAATTTCTTCAGCGTATTGAGTCGCTAATAGTAACTATTAGGTTCTATAGTTGTTTGTTGGCTAAGGAGTCATTCTAATCACGTCAGTTTTTTTTTCGTCTGGAACAGACGAAAGCAGATTTCGTCAATGATAATGTTTTGAACTTCTTTAGCTGAAGTTTTAATGGGTTGTGAGTCATGGATAGTAAATTCAGAAGATAGATCCTTTGTAAACCATGTGCCGTCATATCGAACATAGTGAATTTCTCTTCATCTTTCTTACCCCAGTTTCCATTGGCATTTCTCAATAGAGTTTCTTTGATGATAACTTTGTATTTATAACTTTGACTGCATTCCATAGTTAATAGTTAGTATTTTTGATGGAAGCGAGATTGTGATCTGTAAACGATAAAGCGATAAAGGACTAGACTATATGTCTGTTTTGAAGAAATCAAGATGCCATGTATCGTTCGATCCGCTAGTTTTTGCTCGGCAATAATATAAGTTCAGTGCGTGGGTCGGAACGTTGTGTGCGATTTGAACCGTGGCTATCACATAAAGATATGCGATGTCAATTTCAACCATTGGATCTCTATGAAAATGCTTGACGGGATTGCAAATTTTTCATAAGAACGAGAAGCAATCCCAGTTCCCTCGAACTTTGAGCGTCATAAAAGCAAGGCCAGCAAAACTTTAGGTACAAAATATCTTGGCTGGTTTTCAGCTATACACGTAGACATTTTCGGGAAAATATTGGCTAAAAGTAAGCAGAAGAATTGGAGAAAAGTCGACCATTTGATGAACAAAATTGCCTGGAAATCGATGTCGGGTGGCTTGGTTGAAGACATAGATGGCGCCAAAGGGACCGCTATCGATATGAAGTCCTGTAAATGCTGCCAAAACATAATTTTAGCCTATGGATATGCGAAATGTGTACATTACAGAGAAATGGGTGGCAAAGTATTGAGATGCACAATTGAAAACCCCTTTAATAGCTCGATCGCAGATTTAATGAGGCAACCGCCACTACCACTATATTATTCATACAATTCCCCGAGCGTGCATTGAATCACTCATGAATCAGATTTGAATCAGCACGACTGCTTTACACAATGAGAGTAGTAACAACTCCTTGCGTTAGGACACGCCCTCGAAGAGGTGGATGGAGTAAGAGTAAGTCCTAAGGCAAGAATGCTGGGCGCAGATGAGAAATTGCACCCCCTCAGAATACTGTCATTAGTGCTGCTGACGCCATTTTAGGCAGAAGTCTCAAAAATCGGAGTGACTTTTTTGGCGATGAATGCCAAAGAGTCACTGAACATAAGAATCTCACTTACCGAGCAATGAAATATGAAGAGCTCAGGAGAGACGAAACTTTATAGCTAGAAGAAAGCTACATGGAAGCAAGACATTAGGTGCGTTTTTTTGCTCCGATACAGAGCAGAGTACAACTATGCCGCAAAAACAACGATCTAGTATAAAACAGCAGTGCTTTCGTTAAGACTGACATAGGTTGCGGTATTCGCTGTGGTAGCAGAAAACAGCTGAAAAAAAGGGAGAAAATAACGAGTATACACTACCACAATCGATAGAAAATAGAAATAAAACTAACAGAAAATTAATTCTTTTAACTTTCTACACATTATGAGGGCTTTTTCTAATTTCCTAACTACCAAAACATCCAACATAACAATGAAAACCCGAAAGCCACCTCACAGAAAAAAATGCAACTTCCCATGAGCTTTTCTTTTTTCTATCAGCACATTCTACGCTTCAACACGTGAACTACAAATGAAGCATAGCATTTCTGTACTAGTGAATTCACTGGTGTAGGAGTGTTGTTGTTTTCAATGCGTCTACTCTACTCTCCGCTGGATAGAGGAGCAAAAAAACGCGCCTATTATCAAACACATAGAAAGAACTAGAGAGCGAGTTCCGGACAAGGTGTGAAAGCTCTACCAAATAGTCTGAAACATGACCGAGTACAAACCACATTGCACCTACTGTAAGGACAAAAACGGCACTCTGATGAACGATCTAACCACCAACGAAGGAACTGTGGAGCAATAGGAAGTGCAAATAAGTAAATTATTAAACACAGAAGAAACAACGGCTTCGCCGATGCAAGAAGAAGATCTTATGCTGCCGCCACCATGCCTAGAAAAGACGCAAAGAGCCACAAGTCGGTTCAAATTCAACCCCCGGGGGCAGACGGCATACCATCTGAGCTAATTCATTATGAAAGCTCCATGCTACACCAAACAATACAAACAATAGGTGCGTTTTTTTGCTCCGATGCAGTGCAGAGTACAACTATGCCGCAACAAACAACGATCTAGTATAAAACAGCAGTGCTTTCGCTAAGACTGACATAGGTTGCGGTATTCGCTGTGGTAGCAGAAAACAGCTGAAAAAAAAGGGAGAAAATAACGAGTATACACTACCACAATCGATAGAAAATAGAAAAAAAACTAACAGAAAACTCATTCTTTTAACTTTCTACACATTATGAGGGCTTTTTCTAATTTCCTAACTACCAAAACATTCAACATAACCCTGAAAACCCGAAAGCCACCTCACAGAAAAAAATACAACTTCTCATGAGCTTTTCTTTTTTCTGTCAGCACATTCTACACTTCAACACGTGAACTACAAATGAGGCATAGAATTTCTGTACTAGTGAATTCACTGGTGTAGGAGTGTTGTTGTTTTCAATGCGTCTACTCTACTCTCCGCTGGATAGAGGAGCAAAAAAACGCGCCTAATATAAAATTATTGTGCTCATGTGGGAGCATGAAAAGATGTCAAAAGACTGGCGGAAAGACATAATATGCCTAATACATACGAAAGCAGATGTCACAATGTGCAGCAACTATATGGGTATAACATTGTTGACTACTTCCTGCAAGATACTCTCCTTTATTTTGCAAGAGTGGATATCAATGTGGTTTCTGCCGAGGCAAATCAACAAATGATTATATTTTCACTCTAGGCAGGCGATCAAAAAATGTTTTAGCTCAATATACCTTTGTACCATCTATTTATAGACTTTAAGGCCACCTATGAGAGCATAGCTAGGGTAGAACTGGATTATGTCATGAGAGGAATCGGTGTCCAAAATGAGCGCACACAATTCGGTTGGCTAACCAAATAAAAAAAGCAGAATAGCTATCGAGACGTTTCTATATATGAACGTTTCTATATATGAAATTGGCTCTGACAAGGAGACGGTCTGGCCTGTAATCCTAAAGTAATCCTAAACTCTGGAACGTCAACGAGACGGACTGTCGTCATTAAGTTCAACCAGATCCCGTTTTATGCAGATGATATTGATATCATTGGAAAATCTAAACAGGCTGCACAATAATCTTTCATCTTCATGTACTTTGTGGCACAAAAATTGGACTACTACATATAAATAAGGGAAAGGCGAAGAACATGCTGGCATAGTGTATGAGAATCGCACCTAGAATTGGCCGAATAGTCAGGGTAGTGGAGCATGCATTTGAAGTAGTGCAGTGCTTTGACTTCTTTGAGTCAATAGTAGCAGCCAATAATAATATACTCAAATTCAGCAAAGCCTACTACAGTGTTTCTAGCTTCTTCACATCTCAAAATCTCACCGCAACCTCAAAGCAACTGTTGTACAAGACCATGGTATTGTCATTGCTCTCGTAAGGATCCGAGGAAATGGCAACCTAAAATTTAAGCCGCTGGCCTCGTATGAGAAGCAAATCGATTCCGTAGCTCCTTTAGCCATGAGTTGCACGTGGATGGCGTCAACAAGGTCATTCAGTGCTTAGTGGTGCGTAACTGGATAACGTTGTCGTACAAAACGCAGAATACGGAACGCAGACATGAAGCAATTTCAATTTAAAAAAACAAAAACAATTTCTGTCAAACATTAAAATCTAGCTTTAAAAGGAAAAGATTGGTTAACAAAAATTTCAATGAGCTTATTTTGACACTTTTCGACATTGAAAACAGATTCGACGTATTAGCTTTGAGTGAATGCGAATCTTCAATGCGAATCTTCAATGCTTCCAAATAAATGGTTACACGGGCTTCAAGTCTGAAAAAATATTAAATCAAAACAGCGGCGTTGTGATTTATGTTAAAAACCTACATAGCGTGAATAGCTTTGAGGAACTTAATTTTTCTGGGGCAACAGCAATATCGATGGATATAACATTATTTAATAAAATTCCCATAACGATATTAGCCATATATAGATCACCAAGCCACTGTGAAAACATTTTCCGTTTTGAGCTTGTTGACTTGCTACACAAAATCAAGCATGAAAACGTTGTTTTGCTTTTTTTGCTTTATCTTTCACTAAGTGAGTACATAAACTCGCTAAATGAATTAGAGTTTCGTTCATATGTGACCCAAAGCGCTAGAGGGGACCTGTGTTTTTTGGTTCCATCAAGTCTGCAGTGGTTGACACGGGAATCACTGATCACAAGAGTACGGCTCTACTTCTGAAATACAAGTCAAGGGAAAAAACTCCAACAGCTGAAGAGCCAATCATCACCAGAAAAATCAGTTTTCCTCTATTGATAGACCTTTTAGCCAAGGAAACTTGGACCACAGTTTTGTTTGGTGGTAACGTAGACGAATCCGCCCAAGCTTTTCACAACACCCTCTGTACCGCTATTAACAGAAGTAGCACATCCGTTCCTGAAAGTAAAAAAAAATGTCGTAAACTTAAACCGTGGATAACAGCCGGACTTGTAAATTCTATAAGAACGCGTAACAAGCTAGGAGTAGCTCTGCAAAAAAAGCTATATTTCAAAAAATATAGAATCAAATTAAACCACCTCATTCATATAACGAATGCTAGTTATTTTAGAAAAATTTTACAAAACTCCGAAAACGATGGGATGAAAGTGTGGAAAGCTATAAATTTAGCAACAGGACAAAAAAAGTCAATAAGCCACATATCCAGTATAAAAACGGACACTGAATTGCTATCAGTTAAAGGATAGTGCAGAACAAATGGCAAATGCTTTCAACATCAGGAAAAGCATGGCTCCAAAAATTGCCGATTCAAATAATATATCACAACTAGCGAATCAGTTCATTCTGCATCCTCAATATTGATTAATTCTGTTTCCGAGGATGAAATCATTTCAATCATTGAAAATATAAAAGGAAACTCGAGCCCAGGATTTGATAACATAACAATTTATAAAACGGCAATGTAACACCAATTCACAAGGGTGATAGCAAATTAGAAATGTATAATTTCGTTGCTGTCTAACATATGCAAAGTTATAGAAAAACTTACAAAAAAAAGTTTAATTACATTTTTAAATAGGCTTAATATCATAAATGAAAACCAATTTGGTTTCAGACCAACATTTAGTACTCAAGATGCGCTGGCAAAATTAACTGGTTTGGTTGTTGAAGCTTTGGACAAAGGACGTAAACCACTAGCTGTATTTCTAGATTTAGCAAAAGCTTTTGATTCCATCCCTCACAAAACGATTATTGCTAAACTTTATAAATATAATTTTGATTTGAAATGGATTATATGGATTGAAGACTATTTGCGACATCGTAAGCAATCTGTTAAAATTTCGGGACAGCAAAGTAAAGTTTTAAACTTCGAATACGGAATTTCTCAAGGGACTGTACTAGGCCCTATTCTGTTTTTCATCT
The DNA here is from genome assembly GCA_963978885.1 of Nemotelus pantherinus. Classification (NCBI taxonomy): domain Eukaryota; kingdom Metazoa; phylum Arthropoda; class Insecta; order Diptera; family Stratiomyidae; genus Nemotelus; species Nemotelus pantherinus. Next base: position 219,778,418 of record OZ022264.1, read on the forward strand.
ATGTAAATGATATCTTTGCGCAACATATCAAAGGGCATTTAATATCTTTTGCTGATGATACTGTGCTTTTGATAGAAGAAAATAGCTGGAATGAGATAAAAGTTAATACTGAATATAGCCTTTGTTTACGGAATGAGTGGCTAAGAAATAATTCCCTTACCTTAAATGTACAAAAAACACAGTACATAGCTTTTCCTTCTACTCAACGTGGCTACCAGAAGGACTAAATGTAACGATTCATTCGATGAACTGTGCATCTGGCTGCCTTTGCCCTCCTTTGCAGAGAGTTACCAAAACTAAATATTTGGGCGTAATCGTAGACCAACATTTAAGATGGGATCATCATACGGAAAATGTCGTAAATAAATTAAGAAAAATTATTCCTATATGCTTCGAGGTTCGTTCTTTTCTGAGCAAGCAAACAGTAAGAATGTTTTACTTTGCTTTGATACATTCTATTATTCAATATGGAATTGTTGCACGGGGCTGTGCATCACAAAATGATTTACTCCCACTGAAAGCTATGCAGAAGTCTATACTCCAAATCTTATTACACAAGCCCAGACGATTTAGCAATGAACAACTCTTTAGTACAATCAATGTTTTAACAGTGGAGCAAGTCAATCAATTATGTACGGTGATACAAACATTTAAAGAATTTTCAGCCGGTAAACTCCAAACTAATACAAATAGGACGAGAGGAGGTAGTGAAGAGTTCTTATTACTTCCAAACCCTATGACGCAACTAGATCAGAGGCATTATACATATATGGGAATAAAACTTTTTAATAACTTGCCAAGGTCAATCAAGAGAGCTAATAATTTAGAAATATTCAAAAAAAAAAACTGAAAGAATTATATTACGGGGTTTAACCATAAATTCGCTCTCACTATTCATAGTTTTTGGTTTATGATTGGTCTTGAAATAATAATATCCCCCATGCTTTAGCTAGCGGTGTGTTTTCATTGAAATGCTTCTTTTCTAACTTGTTTTATATTGTTCTAGCCATTAAATTATTGCTTTCATTCTATTATTTCCTCTTTTTACAAAGGCTGTGCGAATTTTATTTTATTGCGCCTAATTTTCTGTGTACTTTCTTTTTCTTAATAATTTTGTTATTTTAACTTTAAATATTATTTATGTATTTATTATATAATGAACTGGAATCGTTTCTTTTTTGTAATTGTATAACTTGAAATGAAAAATTATCTTCAATTCCTCACTCCTAATACCAGGTTCCTTACCTTAAAAGGAGGAGTAGTGTATTGAAGTTGAATTGTTATTCTGTAATTTACTGTCATGATATGGAAATAAAGCACTACATAAAAAAACATTAAAATATTTTTTACTTATATTGGCCAAAGACGGAATTACTAAAAGCATAACATACGCCAGAGCATCTCAATAAAATTATGCAACTGAACATCTCTTTGACTGAAACCATAACCAAAATCAATTTAATTTATTTAAATATATATTCGATTCATCATTTTTCCAAATTTAAATGGTACTTCAATTTAAAATATGTATTTCCAAAAGCATCGCAGAAAAGCAAATTACTAAGTTATGGCTATTAGTTTTTATATAGAATTCTTTTATGTATTAGTAACCTTACAAATTGATTTTCTCAATTAAATCGAACTTGAAAAGAACACATAAATCTCATATTACTCTGCTCAAAAATCAAATTTGAGGCCGTAATATAATTGTCGTAATAATAATTTTCGAATATTATTGATATAACATATGACCATTTTGAATAATATTTTCTTTCTATTTTACGCTTAGGCTGATACATCAATCATAAACGTGGGCGACTTACAGGAAAATACTACCTACGTTGTATCGGTAGTAATAGTCAATGCCAAATATGAAATAGAGCACATCGTGGATGAGGTTGAATTTGCAACTCTGCCGAACAACTATCAGCCCGGGGACATCAAAAACATTACTACTGTTGAATTTCTTCCTGTAGAAACCAACAAATATATGCTGCGAGCTCGAATGCAGTGGGAACCAGCGGAAGGTCAGTTACTAAGTACTGTTCATATTTCTTCCGTCAACCGAAATGTTCTTTTAATTTCAGACAGGACATGCTCCTACGACGTTCTTTCGTTTTCAGTCGAAAAACGAGCTGATGTTTTCGTGCAAGAAGTTCGAAAGGTATGCAATAAAAATTTTGTTGTTGCATGTAAAAGATAACAAAGAAAAAATAAAGAAATATCAATGACACTTTCCTCAAACTAATTTTCATGAGTTTCTCCTATACAAACTTTCATTTATGTTTTGTGTTCGGCTATTGATCATTTTGCGAGATATCTTCTTTATTTCTTGAACGTCAGGCCCAACGACATTACTTTAATATTTTACATGTGTTGAAGAAGTCGAGTTAATACATTATCAAATTAAAATTTTCCTCGTTTTTGCAGCCTGAGACGCTCTACACATGCACTATCGAATATGTATTCCTTGGAAGCACTTTCAGTGTTGCGATCAAAGGAATTCACAAGTTAAATCATGAACGGTGGTTTGAAAGCAAATTGGAGTTCTTTGAGTTTGAAGCCCCCAGTTGCTTGAACTGGTATGATAATGATTTAAATCTTTGTGGTACGTATGTATAATAATAATATCTCAAAAACCCAGAAATAGAAGCTCGTTATGATGGTGCTTTGCTTCTTGCATGCAAATAAAAGAACGTATCTTTGCAGCTTGAAATAACTTTTTTTTTTACATAATCGTTTCCAGCGCCCGAAGAACCTACTGGACTTCAAGTTAATCATACTCATTTGTCCGGTAGGAAATATTCCATTAGCATTTCTTGGGATAAACCAAATCAAAAGCCGTCATACTACAGCATTTATTTCTTGGATCTGGATCGGGTACTTCCAAACGAAACTAAAATAAACGTAACAGGGGTGAGTATCAAAAGTAAACTATGATACTAAACTTTTCATTTAATGTAGGATTTTCCTGGGAATTTTTCTGATGGACTCATCTTCACCAAATATGTACATATCTTGTTTTTTTAATATTCCCACTCTTTGATATTCGCGATACGATATTAGATTTAATCCGATTTGAATTTCATAAGAGCCAAACTTGTATGTTACGCGATTTATGGGAAAATGTACCTATAAGCTGGTGAATATTCGTTTAATATAATGTCAGTTAAATATGCTTTATATAACTACAGGAATGAGAAGAATATATCAATCAACGTCATTCCTTCGAAACCTTTCATGCTCATTTGTTTATTTGCGCTTAGACTCCTACGCTTTTGCTTGCGGGAATTTCAAAGAAACCACACATATGCGTAGATAAAATTCGGACAAGCGTAAAATGTCGAAAAATGAAATTTCATTATTGACAAAACTGTAGGCTACTGTGAATGGTTTGTATTTTATGGAAGCACATGAAAATAAAATTTCAAAATCAGTAATTTAACATTGGTTGAATACTCAGAATACATAAGAAGAAGGCCTGAATGCACAGAAAAAGTGCACGATAATGCAAAAACTACTTTGTTAACAATGATTTGCCTTAGCTTGAAAACTAAGCAGTTTCTTTACAAAATTAGAATGTTATATAGACGGTGCAACAATTGTTTGTGCATGTGCAAAATATCGCAGCTTCGGATAAAAGCGTTTTACGAAAACCCTTTCACAGCTTTGGTTATCGCTCTTAACAAGATAACCATGCTCAAGAGCCTAAAATTTGTTTACCACAATTGCAGTGGTATGAGGAGTAAAATAAATGAACACTTTCTCTCTACACCAAATCCTGCCATTAAAACGTACTTGCCTGCACTGCAACATAGTTAAATGACTGCTATATCAATGAAGAGATCTTCGACAGTAGCTGAACAATCTTAAGAAATGACCGAGACTATGTCAGAGCGTTTATACTATAGATAGCGCGGGAAGAACGTGATTTGCGATACAATTAGCGATATTTCCCTTTTGATCACGAGAAATAGATAGCAATATCTAAGTCAAAGTTGAAAAAAGACAGAAAGTACCCCGCCAATCAATTTGCTGATTGTGCACTAATATCCTACATCCCCAACTGGGGTGTAAGGCCTGTGGTTTTTGGGTGGCCTTTGCTCGCAAGAAAAAGAGGTGAGTGGGCGTCACTTGCTTTTAAACTGAAATCCCGCCGACTGTTTGTCACTCAGAAGCGAGAAGGGAGTGGCAGAATTCACTAGAAACCACAACGTAAAGAACCAAAAAAAACCCTAATCCGTTGGCAGTTTATCCGAAACGCAAATGCAAAATATGATTTTTCCCTTACAAGAATTCGTTCATTTAATCAAGGCACGATTTACAAATTACACTTCGACCTGTTCTTAAATGATAATGGTGCATAAATTCGGCCGCGTTGTTACTTACAATCAACTTATAGATATTCTTTATTAACTTTGATGAGAGAGTAAAAAACTTATCTTGAAAAGTAAAATAAAAATAATAATTAAAAAAACTGAACCTTAGTGAATCCCTCGATGGGGGCCTGGCATAGTCGATATACGTTGTATCCAGACTCCCTCGAAGAGTGCAGCGAAAATCATTTCGATGAATATAAATCCGTCGTTCGCTTTCCAACCACTACGGAACAACAATAACTGGTCGTTTATCGAAAGAAACTGCAAATTCCCTCCTCAAATATTGCAACTATCTCCGTTTTGATGAACTCCAATTCGTAATTCACCATCCGACAATTATGCAGCGAAATCTCGGAAATAAGCTCCGCGATGACCATAGAAAAAAATAGATATTAATTTCTGCGTGACCCTCGACTCTAAACGTCCGAGCGCTTACCCAGCTGGATTCCAAGAGAGTCTTTTCCCGCCGATCCAGCACAGGAAAATTTTCCTGGCGGCAGCGGGATTTTGAAATTCCGTTGGAGTACTCACCCGAGGTCAATCACCTTCATCTGACTGTTGACTTCCACCTTCACCACACGATCCACTTTGGAACATGTTTCTCATGCGCACTAGGCAATATACATGTGATTTGCCAAAGAGACTCTTAGAGCCGATTTAGACGAGCGATGTTGTGCTTTGCCAGCACAGAGTTTGCTGGCCGATGGTGCTCGTTGCAAGTTTTGACGAGCGATTTCTTACTGTGCTAGCACACCGTTTTTTATGTTCGTAGCAATCGAATTTTCGACCAAAAAATTTCTGAGCCTCAAATTATTTCTAAGAAAATGACAGAAAAATCGCTGCCGTGCTCGATGGCCAACTATATCACTCGTGGTCGCTGTTTCTTTCCGTCTTTCACTTCTCTTTCCTAAAATCTCATGCTGGATCCAGCGAAAAACCACTCGTCTAAACCGGGTCTTAGCGAATGGCGATTTATGCAATATTGAGTTTCTTAAAACCTATTTTGAGTATTGAAATGTTAAGTGATAAGACAGTCAACGCGGAATACTACTTTTGATACTATTTTATGTGTAAAAAGAATATCTCCAACATTTTTATGCAATCCACTACAGAAAATTTCGTTTGTTGCCAGCGAATGTTCGCAGCGCTTACTGTTTCTCGATGGGATTATACGCACGCCAATACACTCTCACTTATCAGCTATACGGATATATGCATTCTCACCTGTCATTTGAGATATGCTTCTTTCACCTTTGCATATGATAAAGTGAACTTACTTGGTTTTGGCTCTTTTTAGGTGCCAGCTATTGGTAGATCTTTCAATCCCTACCCTTCTCTGCCATCAGGCAAATATCGCACAATGCCGCTCTCTCTCTGCGCTGTCTATAGTATATACGCTCTGAATATGTCTCAAGACTGGTCAATCAAGATATGGTGGTGCCTTGCTTGCAATTGAGAACACTCACTCAAGGGAACTTGCAAACTCCACCTAACATGAATTATTCCAGCACCTATATATATATATATATATATATATATATATATATATATATATATATATATATATATATATATATATATATATATATATATATATATATATACATATATATATATATATATATATATATATATATATATATATATATATTTATATATATATATATATATACACATATTTATGTATATACATATATATATATATATATATATATATATATATATATATATATATATATATATATATATATATATATATATATATATATATATATATATATATTTATACATATATATATATATATATATATATATATATATATATATATATATATATATATGTATATATACATATTTATATATATATATATACATATATATGTATATATATATATCCGCTTTTCATTTGACAAAACCTGAGTCAATATTGGTTTATTTTACATATGACAGATACATTAAAATTACCGGCGAGAATATAATCTGCAACTTCAAAATTTTTTTTTATTTCATTGAACTGAAGCGAAAAATAACCGGTTACCTATCTGCTATATGCACTGCAAATTCAATGTTGTCTTCCTTCTTCTTCTGCAACTTTCTTGCTGACCATCTGCAACCTTTTTTTGCTGACCATTTCCAAGAAGTTTTTGGCCCAGTCAGCATCCCAACATTATACCGATTCCCGAGTGCGACTGAAACAATTTTTACTGAGGATCGAACAATGAAATATTTACTGCCATTACGGGGCTTGACAGTAACACGGGGGCTTGACAGTAACACGGGCCCTGGACCTGACCACATTCTTCCTACTTTTCTGATGAAGTGTGTTAAACAACTGATCTCGCGCTTTCATATAACATTCAACAATTCTCTCTCCTCTGGGCTATGTTCATCGTTTTGGCAATCTTCTTTTATTACACCAATATATAAATGTGGCGATAGGCATTTCATTCAAAATTATAGAATCATTACCATTCTATCCACGATTCCCAAACTATTTGAATAAATCATTTCTTGCAAACTCTCTCCTCTGGTCAACGCTCGAGTGACCGCGCAACAGCATGGCTTTAGGAAAGGCTACTTCCTCTAATCTGATGGTGCTTGTTTCTGATTTTTCATGCAAAATGGAGAAAGATGATCAAATTGACGCAGTCTATACAGAGTTTAGCAAATCATTTGGCCGAGCAAATTATTCAATTTTGATCCCCAAGCTCAGTAGTTCGACATTGTAGCATCTGTACAAAAGTGGATTGGCTTCTACCTCCACCGATCGTTTTTGATTCGTGAAATTTCAAGGTATTATTCTTTTAACTATTTTTCTTCTTTTTACTATTTTTACTTTACTGTGTAAAATGGAGAAAGGCTATCAAATTGACGCGGTCTACACAGACTTCAGCAAAACTTTTGAAAGAGTTGACCATTCTATCTTGATCCTAAAGCTGCATGAATTCGGACTTGCCGGATCTTTACTTAGATGGCTAAGTTCCTACCTCCACAATCGAATCCAATTTGTAAAATTTTTAGGAGTTCTATCAAAAAAACTTTTTGCTACCTCTGGCGTACCACAAAGTAGCCATCTTGATCCACTTCTCTTTAACATTTTTATCTGCGATCTCTCTAACGTCCTGTCAAACATACTTCAACTATTATATGCAGACGATCTCTAGCTTTACCGCACCATTGATTTGAAATGTGCTGCACTTTTTCTTCAATCTAAGCTTGACTCACTTGTTCAGTGATGTAATATTAACAAGCTCTCGCTTAATATTGATAAGTGCCAAATTATAAATTTAAGCCGTAAATGTACGGTTACTTGAACACTTGAACACATCTCGGCGTTGTCTTGGATGGGGAACTTCGTTTCACCTTGCACTACGACAAAATTCTTTCCCGTGCGAATAAGCAGCTCGGCTTTATTAAGCGACGAGCCAAGGAATTTAAAAACTTGTGGTTCACAAGATCATCATACACTGTACTTGTACGCCCGCTTCTCGAATACGCCTGTATTATCTGGAACCCAGCTTTTGTAATCCACAGTAACAGAGTCTAGTCCGTATAAAAACAATTTTTACTTTATGCCCTAAGAGAGCTATACAAATCTTACGACTTCGAAAATTTACCCTCTTATGAGGTTAGACTGGGTCATTTAAACTTAACTCCACTTGCATGCAGAATAATGGTGATATCGGCTTGCTTCACATTTGACGTCATTAGAGACGATATTAGAGTTCAGTTCCTGGATAGCAAAATGGTGATAAAAATTCCCGTAATGAACACCAGGTCCAATCGTTTGTTAAAGGAATATCTACATTCCACCATATATGCAGCTAACGAGCCGGTGAATAGATGCTGCAGGGTCTTCAATGGCTTTAGCAACTTTTATTCCAAAACAATTTCCGAACTATCCTTCAAATCCTCCTTTATCAAAGCCATTTGTGCCCCGTAATTTTTTAAACTTTTTGTAATTATTGTTTTCTAATTGTTATTCATTTATTTTTTTATTTATTTCTTAGATATTTCAAATTTATTTATTTAGTTACTTAGTTATTTATTTATGCGTTATTTGTTTGTCTTACTTTTTTTTTTGCTCGATTATTATTATTAGTGTTGTAGTCATTTGTAGTATTTGTTTCGTTTTTGTATTTAAATGTATGTACTTATTTTGCATTGTTTGGCGAATAAATAAAATCGAATCAAAATATAGCAGACCTGTCAGAGATTTTATCTGGTATTTTTCATTTACTATATGCGGACGACCTCAAGGTCTACCATGTAATTCAGTCAAAACTAAACTCTCTAGGCCATTAGTGCTCCGCGTGCGAACTCCCTCTTAATATTGTTAAGTGCAACCCAATTAGCTTCTTCTGCAGACTTGCGCGCGTTCATTAAACCTACCGCCTCAGCAATACTGCACTCAGTAGAGGTGACAACATATTAGATCTCGTTGTCATCTTAGATGATAAGATCTGCTTCAATCTACATTACGATAGAGGGCTTTCCCGAGCAAGTAAACGACTTGGTTTCATTAAATGAAGAGTCAAAAAGTCTCAAAATCTCTGAGTTACTAGATCCTTACGTGTTTCACCCGTGTCACTTCTCCTTGAATATACATGTGTTAGATTTTTCCTGCCTTGAATCCATGAAATCAAACACGTCTTTTCTCGGGCACACTTTATTCAACTCGCTCTTACATCTAGTCTCACTTTATTTTAACTGACAGATGTCCGGAACACTCTTCAGCGCCATATCTCAGAAAAGGTTGCTACTTATGTTCGAAGAACATAACTCTGAGCCACGCTCGAGCTGCCAGCTATGGTAATTTTATTGTCTTAAATTTTGAAAATTCGCTCAGGAAAATAAAGCTCTTTGTCTTATAGCTTCCAGTGCAGTCATGGAATCATAACGAAATTCATATAGCGAATTGAACTTATTGGAGGCAATAATCAACAGAAATCTTGTTGGAAAAACAATGATACGGTTGCCAGCTCTGGTTGGTTTTGTTTTGTTTCGGCATATCTTTAGTAAGCGATTTTATCATAAAATTTTCAAATCGTAGTAATCTTGTAGTGAAAATAAACAACAAATATTACAATCTAGAAAATTTGAAAACTTTTACGGGTGGTTACCCTAAATTTCTTTGCATCCCTAGAACTTCCAGTGCAGTCATCGGATCAATACGAAATTCTCAGAGTAGGTTGACTTTAACGTCAGGTAAATGTGGCATATTTAAGGCTTCGGTGCTAGCAAAGGGTTGTCAGCACGACGCGTTTTTGTTATTTCCGTACCAATAAATACTTACATAAACATTTAAAAAAAAATAAAAAAAATAAGTAAACAATGATAGCGTTTACAGCAGACGTTTAGTTCGCGGTTTATACACCTAATTCCACCTAATTATTTAGTTCACTTGCTGTAAACACTCAGTACCCGACCCAAGCAATAGGCTAGTACAGGATTTCAAGCGACCTGACCTAAAATTGGTCGTGGACTATATCGCTGTAAACACACCCGACCTAAGCCTTGATTTTCGCGCGACTATTAATAATATATTTACTTTAAGTTTAAGCTCGTACCCTCTCGTTTGACTCAAAATCATTTAAATAATCATAGTGTATGAACAAAAATCAAACTAAATGACAGCTGCCACGTATGTACAAACGAGGACTAATTCAAATTTTAGGTCAGGGCGATGTAAACATCTTAGGACTAAATTCAATTAGTCTGCGCTATAGTTCAGGTCACATTTGGTCCAACCGCTGTAAACCCTACCAATGTTTAAATTTTCTGGGGTCTGGACATTTTTTGGATGGCAGCCCCAAACACCTTTATATCGATGTAAATTTCGATGAAGTCATCGAAATTAAATTGGCCTATAGTATATTATTACTTAGGGTGTCCTTAAGTAGCTAGTGGCAGAATACACACTCTAAATCTGCAGAAATCCTCTACTGTTCTTTGATTATTAGTGTTTCTAGCGGTTCTGATGCACTAAGGTTTTCAATATTCTTTTAACGATATGATTCTATTGGCTTGAGCTCTGGTGCACTGGGTAGGCTCATAAGTTATTCAACAAAATCCACATTGTTGTCCTTATACCATATTATTGTTCGTTGAGCGTAATGAGTAGTAGCTGAACCACGCCAAAAAAATGAAGACCCGCCTTGCAATTAGGCAGTTATTGTCCCTTCTGAGTTTTCTCTCCACATAGATATATGACCTGCCAAACTAACAACTAACACCTTTCCACAGATATTGTTTTCTTCAAATAAGTGACATTCTCTTTATTTACTGTTGAGTAATGCTGTAGTCTAGGTAAGGTTTAAAAGTTATATTTAAAATTACTATGCAGCATTCACTTTTGGTGAATATATTCTTGGACGATTTCCTTGACCGAGAAATTTCAACATTATATTGCTAATTATTATTTTTGTTTCTTGTAGGTCCTTATATTCCTCTTTTCTTAATCTATTGCACAGGTTATTAATCTTTCATGTGTTCACTTTTTTAGCAATATCTCGAAACGGAGCACTTTTATTCTTCAAAACTACCTTGAGCAGTTTTTTGTCAACTGCTCCAGGTTTCTTCTTCCTTCCACCTTATCTCGACTTGTGTTTCAATCTTTCACCTGCCAACACCCTTTTCATTGCCCTTTGCACCTTCCAATATGAAGTGTCTGGTAGCTTTGCGATCACGAAAGATGGCTTATCCTTGTTTTCTCCCCAAATGCGCGAAATCTTTTCATGAACTTCTCTTGTTGATGGCATTTTCACAACTGAATAAATTATTTAAAATTTAAAAACCGAAGGGAAATTTATATATACCTGTATACCTTCAAAAAATGAATTTTGCATGGTTATTGCCTTAATAGAAAATTATGCAGCATTTCTGGAACAGTCTTTAAGTAACAAGAGTTTGAATTTCCTAAATTTGGATACTCGTGCGTATGGTAATCCTGGAAACCTTTCATTCCTGTGGCTTTCGATTTAGTCATTGGATCAAAGTGTTATAGCACGTTTGTTAGAGCATCCATTCAAAACCCAGTTCGCTCATGTTTACTTCGCAAATCAATCTTTCTAACAGTTCTTTTGCGCCAGATTTTTATTAGCTTCAAAGTAGCCTATAAATCTTTCTTCGCTGTCAAGTGACTTCCAATCTCTGTTTGGCTAAAGAAAAATCAATATGATCATAATAAGCAGTTTAAGACGTAATTGTTTTGCGTCCCATCACCGTTCAGTATCACGCTGTTGCTATTTAACGTTGAGTAGTCACTTCAATATTTTTGTACCATTTTTCCTTTGTTTTTCCTGAACCATTGTAAGCTTGAAAAAACAAGTACAGATGTTTTTAAAGTAAGTCCGTACACTAGATAGTATCGAATTCAATTGAATTGAGATGCAAGCGAAGATAAAAAACTCTAGCGCACCTGAACCGCTAGAAACACTAATGTTCGATGAACAGTAGAAGAATCGTGCAGATTCTGAGTGCATATTCTACCAAACGTGCTCCAACCTGTTTCGATTGCAAAATCACTTTGATCTTAACAATGCATTTAAACTCATAGGGTGGGAAGAATTTCAGGAATTTCAAGATTTAGAAAAGCCAAACACTGCAAAACTTTGAAAGCACCATAGCATAAGATAAACAAATAAAATGCTTAGCGCCTGAAACACTTTACCATCACTGCAACTAAAAGTCTCGCACGATTGTCTCACGGTAAAATCATATAACTCTATCAATTTCGATTTTATCCGATGATTTCGTCGAAAGTTACAGGGATAGAAAGATGCTTAAGGTAAAAAAACGAAAGATATTTCTAGAACTTAGAAAATTTAAACATTGGTAACTTATTTTCATTGTAAATGTTCGCGATATTAATACTTAATGTAAGCATTTATTGATACGAACATAGCAAAAAACGCCTCGCGTTGGCAACCGATTGCTAGCATCAAAGCCAAAAATATTTCACACCTGCCTCACATTGAAGTCAACCTACTCTGCGAACTTCGTTGTGATCCGATGACTGCATTGGCAGTTATAGGGATACAAAGAAATTTAGGGTTACCATTCGCAAAAGTTTTCAAATTTTCTAGATTTTGATATTATGATAATCGCTTACAAAAGGTATGCTAAAAAAATCAAAAACAACCATAGCTGGCAACCCTATCAGTGTTTTGAAATTAAATTTCTACTGAATAATGCCTACAATAAGTTTAATTTGCCATTTGAATTTCGTTATGATTCAATCACTGTACTGGAAGCTATAGGGCAACGAGCTTTATTTTCCTCAGGAATTTTCAAAATTTAAGACACCAAAATCACTATAGCTGGCAGTTTTAACCGAATTATTCAACCAAATTTCAACCAAACGTGGTTTGAAGTAAGGTTCGGCTACTGTGTGAATTTCGTCAAAATCGAATGACTGAATCAGAATTTATAGGGCCAAAAACAGTCATTTTTCTTAGTGATTTTTCAAAACGGCACCACTGGCACAAATTTGCCCGCATTTCAAAATCACTTCTATCAAACTTCTATCAAACCAATACATTCTGTAAATTTCAACTAATTCTGATTATCGGGTCGTGAGTGTATTTATTTATTTATTTATTTGGTACGTATTCAATACAACAGGCAAGACTGCCCCATTACAGATTGGACACCATGAATAAAATAAAATAACAAGAACTAAATGATAATATATAAATATAAGTATATAAAATAATCAAAGTTAAAATAAAATAAAGTAATAAAAAATAAAAATAAAAATTAATTAAAGTAAAAAAGAAAAAAAAATCCATTACAAACACGAATGCCCAATTCTACAATAAATCGACCTAATAAAAAATAGTAGGTAAATGAGTAAATATAAATATAAGTATGTAAAAAAAAACAAATAATTAAAGTAGTAAATTAAATAAAGTATAATTAAGTAGAAAAAAAGAAAATTAAGAAAATAGAAAGTAAAACTAATTAGAAAAATATATAACTAAACATAAAAATAAAAATATACAAAAAATTCAAGTAATAAATAAGAAAGTAAAATGAAGTAGAGCAAAAAAGAAAAGAAAGAATCCATTATAAACAAGAATAGAAAATAAAACTAATTAAATAGGATCGAAAATTTTTCTACGAACCATATTCTTGAAAATGGCAATAGATTGTGGAAGAGGACCAAGTTGAAGACTATTGTGAGTGCGTTAGAGTCGCAAAACGGGAGAGTAGAAGAAAGTGTCAGTACGAGCATACGGCACTTCAAATAAAATAGAGGACCGGATTGGCCTTACGGAGTCCCGCTCAATGAACAAAAATGCTAATGAGGAAGAAAGGTAGCCGCGACAGATTTTGAACAGGAAACACACATCCAAGTAAACTCTGCGCTGCTCAAGGAGAGGAATGTTGAGAAGAGATAGACGCTCACTATATGGTAAATACGGCAGACTATATTTAAAAAGTAAAGTACGTGTAAACTTGCGCTGAACTGATTCAACAGCGTCAGCGAGGTATTTGAAACGAGGACACCACATTTGACTGCAGTATTCAAGTACAGAACGGACTAGGGTAATAAACAGGTGGACACAAGTAGAAATACTAAATGAATTGTGGCAGGAACGAACCACGAAGCCAGCAATTCGAGAAGCTTTTCTAGTGATAGTAAGGACATGAACGTCGAACTTCAGTTTGCGATCAAATGTGACCTCAAGATCTGAGAAATGATCGACACAAGAAAGGATAGTACCATCAATAGCATAAGGAAAGACATGAGTGTGAAGCTTGTGGGAAAAAAACATAGAAAAACACTTGGAAACATTAAGGGAGAAACAGTTAATGTTACACCAACCAGAGAGAGCATGCAAATCATCCTGAAGAAGCAGAGAGTCCTCAGTATTTTTGATTACTCGGAAGATTTTTAAATCGTCTGCATATAGAAGACATGAAGACTTAAAAACCGTGGCAAGGTCATTGAGCAGAAGTTTTTGATTACCATTTTTACTTTGGCTATGTAGACAAAACATAAGATTTATATATGAGAGGATTTTTTCCAAGAAGCGACATTTGTTCAGAAGAGACGATGATTGGAAGATTTTCACTTTCAGTGACTAAATAATACCAATATGTTCTGACAGTTTCATAATGATTGAAACACGTTGATTAAAACACGTTCCACTTCATTCCGCTACCTTAATTATTGTCAAAATTTTTTGTGGACGGAATAATAGGTGTATTAAAAATATCACTAAAATGGCCGCTGGCACTAAAGGGTTAAAGATATTTGACATTTAGTGAGACTTGGACCTATTCTGCATATACGCCAATGCATCCTGAAAGTTTCAGCTGAATGGATTTGATTTCCCGATAAATATTCACTACATTTTTTTGATTATATTATTTTATTTTTATTATTATTTTTTTGATTTTGATATATATATATATATATATATATATATATATATATATATATATATATACATATATATATATATATATATATATATATATATATATATAAATGGTGTTTGGTACTCGGTGGACACTATTGTAAGGAGGCATTCCTTGATATATTTTGAGCAAAAAATTGTTCTACAGGGTGGTCCGGTTTTCAAAATCTACGGAGTTACAGGGTGGCCAATAAAACTGTTTCGGACCTGTACCCTAACTCACTTAAATCATTATATCTTGAAAACTAATTATCATAACGCATAGTTTTATGGCTTGTTTTTTTATGGAATCAAATTATCTTTAATTAAATGTAACATCCTAAATTGTAACTGTACCTAATTTTGAGATATTTACTTGAAAACACAAAATTTTGGCACTTCTACCCCACAAGTTCTGTGTTCAATGTCGTTTTTCTCAAAAAATCTCATAAAAAGATGCCATTTGATTTTTTTTACTAATGTTCGAAGAACATTAGTATTAAAATCGATTCGGCCAAAAATTTATATTTCCATATATATATATATATATATATATATCATCAAAAAATTTCAGTGAGATAATCTCGGGAACGCGCCATCCGATTGAGCTGAAACTTTCAGGATACATTGGTGTATATGCAGAATAGGTCCAGGTCTCTTTAAATGTCAGTTATTGTTAACCTTTTGGCGCCGGCGGCCATTTAAGTGATATTTTTAATATACCTATTATTTCGTGCACAAATAATTTTCGCAAAAATAAAGTTAACGAAATAAATTTCAAACGTGTTTTACATATGAATCGGATAATGCTTTGGAATTTTTTAGCCCTATGTGTGCGCTGGGTGCCTAAAAAGAGGACGGGAAAATTTGAAATATTTTAAATTGCGATAACTTTTGACAGAGCTATTCAATCATTACGAAATTTTCAGGACATATTGATATTATTTAGTTGTAGATTTTTCATGAGCGTGCTGGCAACCCTGTAGCTAGGGCAGGCACTGAAAGTGAAAACTTCCAAATCATCGTCTCTCTTGAAAAAATACCGTTTCTTCAAAAAAAAGCCACTCATATGTAAATCTTGTGCTTTCTTTACATAACCAAAAAAAAAAAAAAGATATGGTATAACGGGCACGCCTGGTAACCCTTGCCCAATTTACCTATATTTTAAGCATCAAAAACTTCTGTTCACGGAAACTCACGATTCGATGAGCAGAATTAATTGAAATTTACAAAATGTATTGGTCTTAAATAGGACCAGGTCTGATAGAAGTGATTTTGAAATGGGGGCGATTCTGTGCCAGTGGTGCCATCTTGAAAAACCACTAAAAAAGATAACTGTTTTTAGCCCTATAAATTCTGATTGAATCGTTCGATTTTGACGAAACTCACACAATTGCTGGACCTTACTTTAAGCCACGTTTGGTAGAAATTTGGTTGAAAAATTCGGTTGGAGTTGCCAGCTATGATAATTTTGGTGTCTTCATTTTGAAAAAAAAAATTTGGAAGTGAAAACATTCAAACCATCGAATATTCAAAAAAATGTCCGTTTCTTACAATAAAACCAATCTCTATATAAATCTTATGTTTTATCTACACGTTCAAAATAAAACTTTGGAAATTTCATGTCGGACAAGAACGGTAACCCTCTCCCAGTTAACCTATATTTTTAGCATCAAAAACTTCTGTTCACGGAAACTCACGAACCAATAATCAGATACCATTGAAATTTACAGAATGCATTGGACTTAAGTAAGACCAGATTAAGTAAGACCATCTTGAAAAATTACAAAGAAAAAAAACTGCTTTTTGCCCTATGAAATGTGAATAAATTACCAGATTTTTATGAAATTGGCACAGTAGCTAAACCTAACTCTAATCTCTGTTTGGTGGAAATTTGGT
Source organism: Nemotelus pantherinus (assembly GCA_963978885.1). Lineage (NCBI taxonomy): Eukaryota > Metazoa > Arthropoda > Insecta > Diptera > Stratiomyidae > Nemotelus > Nemotelus pantherinus. The sequence goes on from OZ022264.1 coordinate 219,795,105, forward strand.
TGAAAAATTTGATTGGTGCTACCAGCTATGGTAATTTTTGTGTCTTTGGTTTTGAAAATTCGCTCAGGAAAATAAAACTTTTTGCACTATAACTTCCAGTGCAGTCATGAAATCAATACGAATTTCATACAATTAATGAAACCTGTCATAAACATTATTCAGGCCAAATTTGGTTGAAAAGCCACGATAGGGTTGCCAGCTATTGTTGGTTTTGTGTTTAATTGCAATATCTTTATTAAGCGGTTTTATCGTAGAATTTTCAAATGGTAATGATATTGTAGTGACAATAAACAGCAAATATTAAGCTTTCGATTATTTGAAAAAACTGACTGCAGGTAACTCTAAATTTCTTTATACTCCTTTAACTTCGAATGTAATATAACAACGTGAAGCAGATGTGATATATTCTTGGCTTTGATACTGGCAGAAGGTTGCCAGCACGAGTCGGTTGTGCTACTTTAGTATCAATAAACGCTAACAGTTAGTATTCATACCGGAAACATTTACAATTAAAATAAATAATCAATGTTTCAATTCCCAAAGTTCTGCAAATTTTTCGGATCGGAGCCCCAAACACCACCTTCAGTTACAGTGCTGCAGGCACTGAGCATTTTCTTCATTGATGTTATATGAGATGCTGCTTTCGAAATTTTGTGAAATAAGCAACTGATAACGAATATAATTAACCCGTGTTTTGCTCTCATAAACGTTGAAATTCATGCCAGTGGTAATATCTGAAACCTTCCACCATATGAGTTATAATGCATTCTTGAGACCAAAGTAAAACGTGGCATTTGAAACAGTTTGGTCGTAATAAGCAGCACATGTGGTGGAATATGCACTCAAAACCTGCACGATTCTTCTACTGTTCTTCGAACATTAGTGTTTCTAGCGGTTCAGGTGCGCTAGAGTTTTTTATAGTTCATATTGTTGGCTACAAAAGTTGCATACATACTTATGACTTAGATTCTACCATTTCGCAAGTAATAAGCGAAAATACATATTGCTTAAAACCTGAATATGACTTAAAGTGGCCCTCGTTTTCGATCTTATCTCTTTGCTTGAACTGAAAGAATTTATTAAAGGTTTTTACGCTTTATTTGAAAATTGTTGAGCTACAGTAAATGTTCAAAATGGCCACCGTCATTTTGAATGCACGATAAAGCTCGTTTCGCAAGCGTTCTTTTGATATTGATACTTCTCAGCTGCTGCCTCACTTCTGTTGTAGCCGCACCAATCCTGGTATTTAGGTCTTCCAATGTTGATACTTCCGTTGTGTAGACAAAGGCCTTCATCCGTCCTCATACAAAAAAATCCATAATTGTTAGATCAGGAGATCTCGCAGGCCAGTGTATTGGTCCATTTCTACCGATCCAGCAATTGGTATAATTGAAATTCAACCAATCTCTGACTGGTCGGCCATAGTGAGCTGGAGCACCATCGTGTTGGTAAAACATGGAAGCCAATCGTTGCAGCGGAATATCCTCTTTTAAGTCCTGCAGATCATGTCTTAAAAAATATAAGTAATTGGCACTATTTAGGGAAGGCGGAAGCCTAACAGGTCCAATTAAATCGTAACCAATCACTCCTGCCCATAAATTTACGCTGAATCTATGCTGAAATCATGAAGTCCTTCTTGCGTGTGGATTGCTCTCAGCTCACTTATGTAAGTTGTGAAGGTTCGTGATACCATCCCTGGTATATAAGGATTCATCCGGCCAGAGAATGTTGTTTAAACATTTTCGTCGTCTAATTGTCTCTCAAGGACCCATTTGCAGAACTCCGTCCTTTTGGGCAAATTGATGGGTAGCTGCTCCTTCACTGGTGTGTGATGGTAGGGATGTAAACGGGCTGCTTTTAAAATACTCCACACTTTCCACGTAGACACGTTAAACTGCAACGCCAATCGTCGAATACTGAATGATGGGTCAGTTTCCATTGCAAGCAGTATTTCTTCATCGGTCCGTTCAGCGATTGCAGGCGCAGGATTTGCGTTTACTCGGCTCGTTCTAACGCTGCCAGTTTCCCAAATCCTTGTGTATAGTCGTTGAGACACTCTCCGTCCAGGAATCCGTCGATGGGGATATCTCTGTTGATACAAAAATTGCGTCGCTTGCGAACTTCCCCGGCACTCTCTATATACGTACATAATATCTGCATATTCGTCATTAGTGTAGTGAGACATTTTGAATTTATGTTTGAAATTTTAGTGATATTTTCTAGTTCGAGTAATGTACCGAAAAGTCACAAAAATTTGAAAGTGGTTCTGTTTTTATAGGGTCTTAATTTTTTTAAGTATTCCCTTAATAAAGGCGAAGAACTGTACCCAATTTTACCTTTAACATCCAGGTAGGTGCTTAAATTATGTTGAAACTAATTTTAATTTAGTTTATTTTATTGATAGTTTAAAAAGTAATTAATGGGCAGTAAAAAAACTTAAGTAAAAATAACAATTTAAACTATTCTTGTGAACGAGGGCCACTTTACGGTAAATTTACTTTTTAAGCGATATGTATTTTCGCTTACTACTTGCGGAACGATAAAATCTAAGTCATAAGTGTGTCTAAAACTTTTGTAGCCAACAATATGGCCTATAAAAAAATTAAATTAAAATGGCATCTTTTGATGAGATTTTCTTTGAAAAACGACATTAAACACAGAATTTTCAGGGTAGAAGTGCCAAAATTTTGTGTTTTCAAGTAAATATGTCAAAATCAGGTACAGTTACAATTTAGGATGTTACATTTAATTAAAGATAATTTGATTCCATAAAAAAACAAGCCATAAAACTATGCGTTATGATAATTAGTTTTCAAGATATAATGATTTAAGTGAGTCAGGGTACAGGTCCGAAACAGTTTTATTGGCCACCCTGTAACTCCCTAGATTTTGAAAACCGGACCACCCTGTAGAACAATTTTTTGCTCAAAATATATCAAGGAATGCCTCCTTACAATAGTGTCCAACGAGTACCAAACACCCTATATATATATATATATATATATATATATATATATATATATATATATATATATATATACTGTATCAAAAAATTTGCACGTACAGTACCCTTACTCCAATAAAAACTGTTCTATTTATTAAACAAAAAAAACTTTTTTCATTCTTTAGGTATTTATAAATTCTATACTGTTAAAGCTTTTCAGAGCAAAACAGTATTTTGTTATATTAGCTTTTACTGTCACAGTACAGCAAAAATATACTTAAAACAATCGCACGCACATCAAAAAATTGCACATACACACTAGATTAACTTATGATCTTTTGTAAAATAAAAGTAATGGTCCTTAGTTTCCAGTGCAGATTTACACACTATCCTCATTTATTGAAGGTAGTAGTGGTAAATGCTCAATAGAGCAGTGCAGTAACTCTTTTTTTTAAAAAAATTCTGAAATAGGCTAAACACACCCTAATGCTCCTGTTGAAGTGAAGAAATGAATCGTAAATTTTAAGGAGGAAGGTAAAAGTTATGCTGAAGTATCAAGGATCATTGGCACACCACGTTCGACCATGCAAACGGATATAAAAATGTTTAAAAGCAACAAAAGCTTTGCAATTGCCCAAGGAAGAGGTCGGAAGAAAATTTTAGCTGAGCATTTGGATAAAAAATTTAGAGAATTATTAAGAAGGATCCAAAAACAAGTGCTCCCAAAACAGCTGCAGACCTTAAAAGAAACGACGGAATATATTTGAATGCCCAAACAGTGCGAAATTTTCTCCATAAAAAGTGTTACAAGGGATGCATTGCAAGAACACAAACGTTCATTTCGAGGAAAAATGTTGTCCGACGATTTGAGTGTGCCAGAGAATATGTAAAAAAGTCAGACTAAATTTGGGAAACTGTTATTTTTGTAGATGAAAGTAAGTATAATCTTTTTGGCTCTGATGGGCGGCGATTTGTTCGGCAGAGAGTCAATCAGCGTTGGAGTCAAAAAAATTGGGACCCACTGAGAAACACGAAGGTGAAAATGTTATGGTTTGGAAAGCGATGGAAGCAAATGGCGTTGGAAATTTGGTATTTGTGGAAAGCACTATGGACAAGCATCAGTACTTAGAAATAATACAGCCTAATTTAAGAGCCAGTGCTTCGAAAATTGGAATTAGCGACGAAATTTCACTAGCACATGACAATGATCCAAAATATTTCTCGCATCTAGTAAAAGAGTGGTTACTGTATAACGTGAAATCTGTGCTTCCTCAGCCACTCCAATCACCAGACCTTAATTCCATTGAATATCTTTGGGATGTTTTCGAAAAAAAGTGCGGGAACATCATATTATAAGCCGAGCTGACCTCAAGGAGGTTATTTGAGAAAAGTGGGAAAAAATAACACCTGAAATTACTAGAAAACTAGCTCATTCAATGAACAATTGCTTAAAGGATGTAATTTCAGCGAAAGGACACCACACACGCTATTAGAAGTATTTATTTAAAAAATAAATGAGTTTTAATTTATGATAAGGTGGTGTACGTGCAATTTTTTGATACAGTGTATATACATATGTATTTTTTCTGAAATCGATTTTAATACTAATGCTCTTCGAACATTAGTAAAAATGTACTGCTTTCTTATTGTCTGACTAGGACACATAAACTGCAGCAAGCATATACAGTTGGCTCTCGCATTCCATCATCAATATTGACAATAAAGCATGAATAAAGCATAGATCAAATATATTTGTTTCACAATTTGAAAGGAATGAGATTCAAATAAATTGGAGTATTATTTCATGGTAGTTTAAGTTATTAAAATCACCACAAGCAATATACCATGGGTCCCTTTTCGTGCAAGACTGGTTTTACTCAAACGCTAGTCTTACAAAAAAGTTAGACATTTAATCGCACTTTCACCTTTCCCGCATACCGAAATGAAATGATTTTTCGTTCACTGAAATACCCTTTGATGTACCTCAAACTAACAGTTGTACTATGTAGTAGAGACTATACCCTGCGATTTAAAGTGCACTAGCATGCCAATACGTGTATGTATGTTTAAGCAAATAATAAAATGGATGCAATGGATTGTGAAATTATTCGCTTCCAAAGTTGAAACAACAAGAGTAACTGGGTAATACTGAGTCAGACAACATTTCAAGTTTACTTTGACAAAGATAATAGTTGGTTTTAAACCAAATTCTGATTATTTTGGAACATCTGTATTTTCAAAGAGGTGCAGAAAGATTCAGCAGGATTTTAAAATATATAATACTATCAATTATAAAAACTCATTGAAATTTAATAAATATTTAATACAATTGTGTCTTTTCTTACATATATTCAAAGGAAGAAACTTCGCAGTACATACCGAACATGATATTAAATGGTCTTGAATATGAAGTTTGCATAATCGCCTATTCACCGGGAGGAAATGCTTCTGCCATGGTGCGGAAAAAGATCGACTTTGTTGACATTGCTGGTAAGAACTGTTGTAAATTCAGCCAAACTATCAAGTCTTTTGTTAGTTTGTGAAGCTTATGAAAAAATACAGCTCCGCAAAAAACCTCACCGTTCTAGATTTAATTAAATTATCAAAGTTAAATACATACTTCAGCTCTTCGTTTTTTTACTGTTTCCATTTGCAGGAACGTACTATGTTCTAAAAATAGTAATAACAGT
>OZ022264.1:219803238-219918238 GCA_963978885.1 Nemotelus pantherinus
TTTATACTCCTATAACTTCGAATGTAATATACCAGAGGGAGCAGATGTAATATATTATTGGCTTTGATACTGGCAAAAGGTTGCCAGCACGAGTCGGTTGTGCTACTTATGTATCAATAAATGCTTACAGTTAGTATTCATACCGGGAACATTTACATTGAAAATAAATAACCAATGTTTCAATTCCCAAAGTTCTGCAAATTTTTCGGATCGCAGCCCCAAACACCAACTTCAGTTACAGTGCTGCAGGCACTGAGCATTTTCTTCATTGATGGTTTATGAGATGCTGCTTTGAAAATTTTTGTGAAATAAGCAACTGAGAGCGAATATAATTAACAAGTGTTGCTCCCATAAACTTTGAAATTCATGCCACTGGTAATATCTGAAACCTTTCCACCATATGAGTTATAAGACCAAAGTAAAACCTGGCGTTTGAATTAGTTTGGCTGTAATAAGCAGCTAGCGTGGTAGAATATGCACTCAAAATCTGCACGATTCTTCTACTGTTCTTCAAACATTAGTGTTTCTAGCGGTTCAGGTGCGCTAGAGTTTTTCTACTTGTGTTGCTGTCAATAGGGGTTTAGGGCTCATACTTTGTTTTTTTATGCTAGATTCTTGTGGTCACCGACTAATTATATTAATTGAGACTTGAACCACTTTTCTAAGAAGTTGTGCTCTCATCTCACAAAATCACTTTATCAACCCTTGTCAAAGTACCTCTAGTAAAGCCTCTACCAGGCTCATCATCCACATTCCCACATTCTATATACTTTTTAACCACTTTTTCACAAACGAAACTTATGTTTTCGTATATTTTGCTGTCTCTTTTATACTCATCTTAGGACCTTTGGAATGAGTAACTAAAAATACAATTTCAAAACGCTTCTTGTACGTGCGACTCATGTTTCAAATATGTTTTCTTCACGAAAGTTCAAACCATAATGACAAAATTAATTAGCTACAAAATTGGTAAAAGTGTATTAAAATGTATGTGAGCAAACACGAAGGAAAAAATAACATGAGTCATGTTTTTGTGAAGCACACTGTATGTATAATTTGTGTGTTGTGGACCATTAGGTTACTTCTCAAAACTTTTGTTTTCCTGAACAGGTAATAAGAAAATTGTAATTTTTTCAAAAACTTGTTGATGCTACGAGACGGGTTTCCCTTCTGTGCAAGGTAAGATCTGCCTCCTGAACTAGTTTCATTAATTCTTTTCGTAGCTGAAAATTTCGAAAAGCAACTTCATCAATCGCTTTCCTTCCCATTTGTTTGTTGACCTGGGGACTTCCCGATCACTTACCAACAACAATTTATTGTATACCACAAGCTTCATTCGGTCCACTACTCCACGTATACATTCCTGAATTTTCTACATTTGTGGCTAAAGGATGTACGCAAAACAGATATGCGTGCCCATTCATTCTTCTTATTGGCTTCTGTGTTTATTTCGATCCAAAAGTCATTTCATCTTATTGTGAAAATGCTTTAATGTGAATGGAACCGACGTAGTTCATTTACTTTAACGTTGCCACTTCCAAACTCTTTTCCTAACTAAAATCGATGCACGGGTTGTCATGAACGCTAAAATATTTTATATCAATCTACATACTACGAAGGATATTGAAAAGTTTCCTACTTCTGTTAAAAATTACTTACTTTCCAGGTTTGTTTGTTGGAATATGACCGCATTTACAAAAACTCAATTAGGTGAAATAATGTGTTAATAATTTTCTCATTAAAATTATTGGTTTTGCACATAGTAAAATAGATTTTTTTTTTTAAAGAAAAGGACAAATATTTAATTTTTTAAATATTTACCTATGTAATCTAAGACTTTTTGCCAACGTGATGAAAAATAATTTATGAATTTATCCATAGCCCGGAAAAAGTGAAAATCTTATAGCAAATTGTCGAGAAAACATTTTCAAGTAGTCAAAATTTTCCAGCCAATTTCATTTTGGATATTCTTTGCGAGTTCCAGTTTACGTGCTCGTGGGTTGTCCTGGAGGAACAGGACTTCTTTCTTGTTCACAGACGATGCATGCTTACAAAGTAATTAGAGCGTAACTGCTGAGAGTACACTGTGTAATGCCACTATACCCACAGCCAGGTCATCCGGTGTTGAAAGCTTGACTTTGGGTTAGTTTCTGTAGCATCTTCTGGCGTCGGCTATTGTCATACGTAATCTATTTTTCATCACACGTAACTACACCTTTCAAAAATGGCCAGCTACTCAACAACAGCAAAGTATAGATCTCTACACGCTGCATTTTATTGATTTTAGTGAACTGACAAGGACACCATATATCAAGCCGTCGTTTTATCCCCAAACGTCGAGGAAGACAACTGATAGCACTTTTGTCAACCTAAAACTTAACGTTTAATTCCTGCAAAATCTAATAGGGATTGATTTCTATATTGTATCCAAGTCACCGCTCCAAGATGTTCTTGATCGTCAAGGTTGTCGGCGATCCAATAACACAAATTATCGTTAAGCTGAACGTTCTATTACAATATAATCTCCAATGGGTCACATATCTTGCGGGCGTCAGTTACTGCATTCATGCCTAATTTGAACTCGCAGTAGATAGCACACCTTACTTTTACAATATTACTAATCATCTTTACACTTCAATATTTTCCGCAAGACTGAATACATTTAAATGATTCTCAACGCCCTTCAAAAAGGTACATGTATTCCGGTATAATGACCTGACGCCCTGGAATAAAGAGGTATGTAGGTGACTCGTCCCTAAACCGTCACTTTGCCTCAGGGTTTAAGGTTTGTTCAGATCGATTTGCAGCATGCGAAGCCTTTGTCCCTTCTCATAAATCAAAAGCTACACTATGCGTATACAAAAGCTGTGTGTTTGAATCAACAACATCTACAAATGCACAATAATACACCCAACAATATCTTTTCCGTTGAATTCGTGAATGAACTCATCATAGCCACACCGCCACAATGCTTTACTGTGCGTTTACCTTCGCTGTTTGCTTCACTGTTCATGCCTAGTACTATACTCTTCGCGAAACGAATTCAACGGTCGAATCCCATACAAAAAGAGGCTTTTCAATTCGTCAGTAAAGCTCTTTTTGTATGGGATTTGACCGTTGAATTCGTTTCGCGAAGAGTATAGTACTAGGCATCAACCCGAATACCTTCACTGCGTCTTCGACACCAATCCTGAAGCTATATCCCGTCCTTCACCAAGGCTCGGAGCACTGCGTTCTGTGGAACTACTGTCTAATCCAAATATTTTCACACAGTTTTTGACATCAATCCAAAGCTCTATTCCGCCCTTCACCTAGACAATGCAGCTTCTAATTGCCGGTCTGCTAACTACGTTACAAAAAGAACGTCGTCCCACAACCATACCGTTCACTCTCTCACTCTTACAAACGTTTTATGATATAAGGCTACCATCGCCGAAGACTTGTGTTCTAGTTTCCAATTTGCTTAAAGCCACAACGCTTTGACAGTTTTTAACCTGGATCTTTTACATTCAGCGTGCATTATTGATATGCAGGCAAAAACGTATGATTGTCGCTTTAGCTTACCTTCGTTTTGACTCCAACACAGGAGCAGCTGAAGAGCCTGAAAAGGAGCAAGTGAAATTTCTGGTGCGTTTCGATGCTAACTCCTAGGACAACTGTTGGTTGAGCAGCATATGCAACTACAGGAGAGATACACTTTTTGATTCTGTAACTTCTACGAAACGAATGGTTCTAAACACGGGCTTCTGCACTTTTGTCGCCCCTTTTGAAGTGCTGCTGTTGAAATTAACACTCTGCTCACCTCGAATTATTAGGTGAATAGTTGCATGGCGCTTATTGCATAATGTTGTCTCCATAATGATGTCAAGATCTGTGACGGAAGCTAGAAACCCAAGAAAGACTGATTGCGTTAAGTTCAACCGCCTTTTTGTAGGCAGAACGTCCCTTGCTGGTAAGACAAAGTCACCGAAGTCTCTGAAATCCTCAATGAGCATTCTGAATAGAGTCATTGTAGGGAGCTATGAAGAAACCTTTCCGATTTGAAAACGGAGATGAAGAAAAAGGTTCGAATAAGTAAATGGTGATAGAGGCGGTCACTGTAGAAACTCAGAAAAGGTACCAGAAAATCCTCAATCGAGTTTGGAAGAGAAAATATAGTTTATGAATAAGTCACCAGCAGAATCTCAGAAAGATCTTAAATAATGTGGTGAGAGCTTCTTAGAGAAAATAATTTAAATAGTTTTGTAAGCAGCCGAAAGATGCAAGAAATACTTCGAGACTTTGGATGGTCCAGTGAAAGGACCAATCAGCTGAACTGCACAGTCTAAATCGTCCATATATTGAGTTTATTAAGCCAATAAAGAAGTCGCTACTGACTTTTCTTTACTTTCAGACGCCCCGAAATACAGACGGTTTCTGTGCGTCTGACTAAAAATGCTGCTATTCACGATGGTAGAAAAAGCTCATACATAACTGTGTCTGTGATCACTAGCGAAAGAGTCAGGGACGCAATTTTGTCCTGTGACTATTTCAAACCGCCGGGTGTGGATGCCATCTTTTCGCCTATCCTAAGGGAAGAAAGTGGCCAAAGGAAAAATTTTGGGAATGCCTAGCCCTCAGGTCTAAGAAACATTAGGCCAATCTACTTAAAATTATGCTGAAATGCTTGGTAAGCCTAATTGAACGTCACACCCGCCTAGCGAACTTAATTTTAATTCCTTAAATGATGAGCTGCATGTGTACCAGCGAAGTTAGTCTTGCAATTCGACCCTTCATTTTTTTAGTTTCTAGAGCTGAGAGGTTCAAGCTACCCGATGGTTCAAGCGTCCTAGTTATTTAAGTAGCATGTGTCCATTTGCACACGCCATCTCAACGCAAGATCTTAATGCTTTTGGGTAGCCGAAGAGAGCTTTGTAGTGTATGTTGTTATGTGGAACTTTAAAACAATCGTAAGGACGATGATCACCTACTCATTCGTGATGTAGTGAAATATTTCTAAGCTCGCAGGAAATTAGCCACACTACGAAGGATTGTGTGCCGAAATATCTGAAATGGCATGAGTACTTATTCAATCGGCCTCCACTCAACATTCATATTCTCTGCCCACAGCTAACTTAACTTGGCTTATGGTTAGACAGCGAAAATTCCGGACACCGCTCTATCAAAGGTTCGATGCGAGAGATCTGTTCGGTTATCATGATACCTTCGGACGCTCGAGTGTCCCTTCTTAATTTCGAGAGAATATGTGAAGTAATTTTTTTGGGCAGAAGTGACTGGGAGTATCCAAATGAGACCTTCACAAACGGTTTAAAGACAGATGGTAGAGATGGAGGTGATTTAAAAGACCTGCATTCATCAAATGACCTGTATCTGTTTTTCAAGAAAATATATTGCACATCTCACATTGCGAAATTGAGGTGAAAGCAAGGGAAACAAGCGTCGTGATCAACTGTGAAAATCAGACTGCGCTACTGATTTTACATAGGCACTCAACTACTTCGAAAGTTACGCGAGAATGCAAAGAACGATTGCAAAATGTCGCTTAACTCAATAAAGTGTATCTGCTCTCGTTACCGGATTACAGGGATGTTGAATGAAATGAAATGACTGATGCTATTACAAGACAAGGCTCAATGCTTCCAATTCGTGGTCCAGCATCTGTGCCGACTATATTTGTATTTGTAAGAGAAAGAGATTGAAAATATGAAAGGATCCATCTGGTGTGGCAAGACATATGATGATCTTCCTCTCAGCACATAGCCACGATACTCTGCCATTTCTGCTTAGTAAGAGTGGAAGGTGGAAATCTTCAAAAGACGTTTCATGGCTCCTGCCGTGGAACATGCTGATTTTTTGTGCATTTTAAAACCACCCCCTTCTTCAACACTACCCACGGCATACAGGACTGCTTTGCGGGGATACTTCTTCCTGTCCTACTCCGCGCGACGCAGCTTGCGGTGTATATTTTTTAGAGCTATTTCAACAGCATTTCTCGCAGTTTGGGATTCAAGCATACAGTGTGCGATATTTTTCGCTGATATCGTTGTATCCAGTATGATCTCTAGGTTGCTTCTGCATGCTTCAAAGGGTGGACATCTGAACATAACGTGTTTCACGTCGGCAGGTATATTTTTACAGACTGGACTATCGTGTCCAAAACGGAACAGATAATAACGATGCCCAGCATATCCACTCAAAAATTGAGTTAGATCATAGCCCGTTTGTCCGTGGCTTTTTTAAGTCCATCGCACCACGTTGAGAATTAATTTGTGCGGTTTTTGCTTCCTCCTCACTGGTCCGCCATTAGCGCATTTACACTTGTCTTTCAACATCTCGCGTGCTTGTTGAAGAGTTAAAGCGCTTCATCCACAAGAATTTGAATAGGCAGCATAATAGCTATAGCACACATCGACTCTTAAGACGTTGCTCGAAAGGCGCAGCAGGTTCGGAGTGCAGCCAGTATTTTTTACTTGAATTTTTCGCCGATTTCATTTTAGTTGCAGTGCTGGTGCCCACACTGGTGCTGCGTACACTTAAATAAAGGAACCACTAGCCTTCGACTTGGTTTCAGGCCGCCAATATTGGGTAGTATTCTAGCGAGAGCTGAGCTAACAACGGATGCCTTTTTGCCTGCTTTCTAGTTACGCTATAGTTACGCTCAGGTATTTTATGGCAGATTGCGGTGCTATTGTTCAGTCACCTACCTTTATCCGTACTACTGATAATTTTCTTCGGTCGGTGATTAATACCATTTACGTCTTTTAGTCGGCTAGCTCAAGCCCGGCGCAACCAAGCCATGTATACTATGAGTCATTATAGACTAAATGCTTAGAGGTAGTAGCTCTTCGCAACCCACACTCACTCACTTTACAACCTCACGTTCAACTTAAAGCCTCCATATTTTCTTTTTGGATGCTACTAGATAAAACCGCTTAAAAGATCACCGAGTCAATAAAGCCTGATCCAGGTCTTTTTTTTCTGGCTGATGCATTTTCTTCGCACAAGGACTTAAAACTGTTCGTTTTTCAACAAATTTTCATTTCGGGATCAAATGGTGGACACTGTTGACTTGAAAAAGCTATAATCGCATCGGATTCGTGCATTTGTAAAGACAATGTCAAGATAAAAATCTATAAAGTTAATTTTTCATGTAATTTCGCTAGCATCCGTAATTTTATTTTTACCAAAAACTAACAAATTTCAAACAAAAGAATTTAAAATTGTATTATATTGAATGTGTATTCCACATTATTTGTTCTAGAAAAATGTTCTTTGCAAATTGATCGAGTTTAAAGGTAATCATTCAATTTATTTTCAACGATTTCCTGAAGCTATGACTAGATTGTCCAAATCTTCTCGGTGTACAAATATTTCCATATTATAACGTGAAGAAATCTCGCAGAGGAAATCACATTACTTAAAGATAGCGTATAATACAGTGAAATTCGACATAAAAAAGGGTAAACTTCGGAAAAATAGGGGAAAGCTGAATTTTGGTTTGAACCTTGATACTGGCCTGTTGAACAAAGTGTCAAAAGTCCTCATCGATCCGAGTGCTGCGTTAGTTTTTATACGGGGTCAAAAGTCACCAAAAGTGACCTTTCCTAAATATCTCAGTAACATCTACAGAAAAACAATGTATGACGAATGGGTACTTTTGACATTTTGTTCGAAACGCAAGTACCGAGGTTCACACCAAAGTTCAGCTTTTCCCTAATTTTTCCGAAGCACCATGTTAAATTTCCCTGGACTAGTATATGTAGAGTATACAATGAAAGCAGCTACATGATGCAAATGCACTCTTTACTACTCGTCGAGTTTGGCTCAGCTTACGAAAAACTTGTTTTTCTTTTAAACGATTTCTTCAAGAATTCTACTTCCCAGTCTGAAGTCATATTTTACAAGAATTAACCCTGCTAGTGAAAAATCTTCAACACTCAGAGCAGGACAAAATATACAAGAAGAGTTTTATATCAATATCCATAGTAGAGGTGATTTAAGTTCGCGGCACTGCAAAAATCTGCTTTCTCCATATTCGAAAATATAATAAGCTCATAGCTTGCATATGCAATTCAAAATAACACGGCATCATAAGCTCTTTTGCAATTAAAAAGCAACAACCGCAGTCTGGTGGCTTTTCTATAAGAACGTGCCATCTACAGTGTCATCCAGAGCTTCCAGTCAATGTTGGAAATTATATTTATTATTAAAGCCTGCGACTATATTAAGACTTAGTGGAAAAAGGAAAATAAATACAATTTTTCATTGAAATTGAATGTTGACAAATCAATAAATTTTTTCGCAAAAAAAGTCCATGATGTGTTCGCTCCATATAGCCGTCAATCCGATGTCGCAGTAGAACATGTCGATACATCTATTGTATCATATGTTTCGTGCTTTACTCGAAAGGATTTCCTCTACAAATGGCCTGTACGCTTGATCTACTCGTAATCACTTTTTAACTGGCCTTTGTATTGAATTTTACGAGAGTGTTTGTCTCCCACACTATATTTAGTTCCACATTCTTCGCATTATCCATTTATTCTCCGCTAACTGTGTCGTATAAATATATTGATTGACTGTTTACAGTAAGCATTACTTTCTCATTACCAAAATACATATCCTACAACTTCCCACGTAATAAAATTCGTTTCATTAGAATTCAATTAATTCTTTCATTACAAAACTTAATCTGTCGTCTAATTCAAGTACATTTTTAGGAATTAGTGAAGAAACCTCCCGTTGGTTCCAATTCGAATATTGAATTCCCCGTGAAAAATATGAACATAATGACATCAAAAGAAGAATTCAATCCTTTGCAACAGCTCGAAAATAAATTGTACATTAACGATGTCATGGAAATTGATCGCGATAAAGTCATTTTACTTGATGAAGTTCTAGGCGAAGGAGCGTTCGGATTAGTGCGAAAGGGAATCGTCAAGCTTGGAGAGGACAACGATTGTGCGGTGGCTGTGAAAATGTTAAAAGGTATGAGACATCCATCTTCCTCTGGTGATACAGGTTAAAGTTACAATCTAGAACCAACCAAACATTTCGCTCAAAATTTAACTTTAATTCGTATGCAAATTTGACTCTTGTGATCGAAATACTTATTTCCAGATAATCCTTCTTTCGAGGACATCAAAGAATTCCGACGTGAAATCGATGTCATGAAATTTGTTGGCGACCACCCGAACATCGTTGGCATTATTGGCCATTGTACACGAAATATACATGAAATGCTCCTGATGACAGAATTCTGTAGCCGGGGGAATTTGCTCTATTATTTGAGGTAATTGAAAGGTGATCGGTAAACTTGTGGATTATATGAACAGTGAAATGTTACTATTTATCAAACTCACTCGGGTGTATGAGGTTGTGTGAAACATGATGAATACAATTCGGATGTAGCTGCCATTATTTAAATGACCTAAGTTTCAAGTTTTAAATAATATATGTATGTTTGAAGGCTCAAGGTATGCAATTATTCATTTATTGAATAATTGAGGTGGTTGGTAAGTTTGACTGAGACTGCCGCCCGAAAAATGGGCAAAAAATTTCGAAATCATTTTTTCATCTAAACTAGCGAGAAGATTTTGGTAAGGCAATTCAAATACGCTGTATTAAATTTTGAAGTTTCATTAGAAACGTGGATTATATGCGTGTAAAATTACATGTGTTAAAGATGCAGATGGGAAAAAATTGGGAAATATATTTCGGAAAATAGTGTCTATTAAACGCATAAATAAAATTTAATCGCGTTTGCACGCATTTCTTCTTATATGATGAGGAAAATCTATACAATAATAATATTTATTTATCAAATTGTACGCACACATATTTGTTATGTTTTATTTAAATCCCATCTGATAGGTTAGGTTAAAGTGGCTGCCGATCCACAGAGGTCTGCCGACCGACACACATAGGCACAAGAGAGGCCCGTTGTGATGCCACAATAATTTGTGGCTCTCTCCTACTCACTGAACTCGGGAAACTATCTGCTTACCTTGACAAATTGTGCTTAAATTGATCAGGGACAACTCGGTCAGGTTTGAGAGAAAGGGAGCACCAATTGCCGCCAACAACCTCCTTGCCAACGCCGGGCACTGACACATGAGGTGGAGGACGGACTCCTCCTCATCGTCAGCCATTAAACTGCATTCCCAATTGCTGTGCATGCCGTCCTATGAGGCAGCGGCCCGTAAGAACTCCCACAGTGCAGTGTAGAGTGCTTCGAGATAAGCTTAAAAGCTGCCTGGTGCGATGCGCATCCATGGATACTCAGCACTGCCATGCTATTGCACAGGATGATTCATCTGCCCAGGACCTCCTAACATCTTCTAGATATTTTTGCTTGCTGGCCAGTTTGACCGATGTTATCGATATACCTATTGAGAGGGAGCAAGAGACCTCCGGTAACAAGGCTCCAAGCCTTGCTAGCTCATCGGCCACTCAGTTGAACAACCGAATGTCTCGACATCTCCCTAAGAGATGCACGGCATTCAGCAACAATCATCGAAACTTAACAAGGACCAGCAAGGGATTTAATAGCCGCTTGGCTATCTATGAAAATGCCAATATTGACCGCGAATATTCGATTACACAGAAACCGCCTGAAAGACACTAAAATGGTCTGGTAGACGGAGGGACAACTTGAAATTCAGCTCATCTGAGTATACACCACTTCCGACTCTATTGTTTAGCTTTGAGTCGTCAGTGTACTCATGGATAAGCCCACTTTCGAAGGTGACACTACCACGCCATTCATCCCTACCAGGAATGCGATTTGTGAACTCCAAATTAAGCAGGTACTGCGGAGCGATGTAGTCAACACCCGCTGGAGCGGAAACTCCCTCGACCAAAATCCTCGCATGGCCGAATTCTGTTCTATTCCATGCCGACATACAATTTAGTCTCACAGCAGCAAGGTTAGCTTGCTGTTAGATAAGTAAATTGGTTGGCAACCAATGAAATAACACGAAGATCTCCTTAGTAGGGATGGAGCGGAGCGCACCAGTTACAAGTAGTGCAGTCATTCTCCGCACTTTTCCAAGCTGCCGTTTGCAGGTAGCCTTAAGAGCACCCTGCCACCAGAACGCCACCCCAAACAATAGAATTGGCTCAACCACAGCAGTGAGGTTGTAATCGCCAATTTGCTCCTATGACTCTTTTACAGCAGTAAAGCGCGTTGAAAGCCTTCCGAGCACTTTCTGCTACATTGTAGGTCCATAGTAACTTCGAGTCAAGGATCAGCCCTAAGTACCTGACCCTCTGGCTCAAGTGAATGGAGACCCCCATTTAATTTGGGTAATTTTAAAGAAGGAACTTTGTACTTCCTTGTAAACAGTACTAGTTCCGTTTAATTCGGATTCACATTCAAGCCGCACTCACGACTCCAACGTGAAAGTATGTCAAGAGAGTGATTTAACCTCTCCGATAGCGTAGATAAATACTTTCCCGACACTGCTACAGCTATGTTGTCGGCATAAGCAATCACTTTGCAGCCGTCACGGTCCAGTCTCATTAGAAGAGTATTCACCGTGATGTTCCGCAGCAGGGGAGAGAGGACTCCACCCTAAAGTGTGCCCGAACTAACTCCTCGTCTTACGCTGGCATTTCCCAGGGAAGAGATAACCACTCTACTTTTGAGAAGAAAGAAGCTTCTTCAGGGGTCATGATGCACCCCATAGCCTTCGGTGTTGATTCGCCTCGCTGAGACTCTCTACGTTTCCACAGAAAGATCTTCATGAGGGCCTCTTTGTCTTGCGTACGGCATACTTAAAAGCCTTCAGCTTCGTTTTATACAACGACAAGTCATTAGATCTTTTCGAGCTCCCTCCTACATTCTCTCCGCAGGATGCTGATTTCCATACTCCACCAGGGCGGCTTAGGATTGCTCCTGGCTGAGGGTGGCCTTACATGCTTCCTTAGACACGGAGTTGAGAGAATTAGTATGGGCGTCAATCGCCCGATCTAATTCATTTTAGCAGTCAATGCTCCTAGGAGCAGTTTCCAGTGAGGATCGGAAAGTTAAATAGCTTCCAGTCTGTCCTCTATCTGTTGATAAAGACTGCCTGCACAGCAGAGCTGCAGCCAGCGATGTTGGATGATGTGTACCTATGATCAGAGAAGGAACACTCCTGTAGAACCCTCCAGTCACGAAAAAGATGCGAGTGCCGCCCACTAATCAAAGTGAGATCAAGAGCCTCCCTGCAGTGTGAGGTAAGGAAGTTGGTTCGCTACCAGTATTGGCGATGAAAAGGTCGTAGGCCAGGATGAAGTCAAAAAGTTCCTCACCTCGGCCATTAGTGTTGGAGCTACCCCATACTTCATTATGAGCGTTTGAGTCAGCCCCTAGAATAAGAAGCACACCAATTTTTGTGGCTTCAGCCACAACACCCTTGGCAATGTCGCAGGGAAGGCTAGTGCCATGATCATGTGTCATGTAGCAGAAAACAAACCAATATGATCTTTGATCGATTTCCAATGTAACAGCCATGTTATCCTTGTCACTCAAATTGTGTAGTACAATGACGTTTATGGTTTTCTTGACAAGAATACAGACACGTGGGACATGTAAGCCGTCAAGTACCACTAGCCTGTATCCATCGGTGCGAAAGATGCAAACCAAGTTTTTGGCAACCCATGGTTCTTGGATAAAAATCAGCTCCTCCTATGTTATAGACAATCAGAAGAGCAAGGCAGTTGATGCTGCTTTGGAAAGGTGAAGGTTGATCTGCAGTACCTTCACCATCATTTATTATTAACAATGGTTAGATCTAGGTCCTCCTCTCTGACATAGATGTCTGCCCAGCCTCTTCCTCTGCTTCCAGAGTCATGAGGTCCAGGCAGCCACCCAACTCGGAGGTAGTCCCGACACTAACCCCGTCTACATAGAGGGATTCCACATCCGATTCATCCTCAGATGTCGCTCTCAAACAGTTGCCCAACCCCTTTTTAGGTGGGTACCCCGTCATATGAGCCACCTATTTAGGGTGAGGTTCCTCAAGTGTTGGATCTCCTGAAGCAGAGCTTTTTGGCCTGTCGCTTTGGTAGATCCGTAGGCCTAAGTTTTCGACCCCATACCGGCTGATCGTTGGTCTCCACACGCAATTAGCCTGATTCCTTTGTGCCAGCCCGCATTGTTCACCGTAGGTCTTTTGCGGCAGCCTTCTGCAGCAGACTCCAAATAAAGCCTGCCTTATCTTAAGCCAGTTATCGGGGGAGATGGTTCCATCTCTCTTGCTGGCATCAATCACGGCCCAAACCAGGCACTCTCACTATTTTCTGCTTTTTGCAGTCTTCCCTGCCCTGATTCATCTGCTCAGCCGACCTTTGTCGTTGCTGAGCTGAAGCTCCAGTGTGTAGAGGGAGCGGATTGGGGTGCTCCCGAATTAGTAATAATCCAAGAATAATCCAATTATAAAATAAGATAGTATAAACGAAAATCATTAATATACTCATAAAGCAAAACAAAATATAAGTAAGAAAATGAAAAAAAACATAAAGAGAAAGAAACATAATATACATAATGAAGAAGCTACGTTTATAAATCAAAAACATGTTTTCTAAAAGATTGAAAAGGCATGGACAGAGAACCAATCTGATGCTCATTATGGCTTCAAGATATTCTAGGTACAAAAGAATTAAAATGAATAAAAGCACGAGCAAAGGGACCGTTGGAAAGCGAATGAGTTCTTACCGGGCGATCAGACACAAATGTTGGAGGAAAGAAATCCATGATAAAGCTTACAAAGCAGACATTCACAAGATATATTCTACGGGAACCCATTTGGAGATATCAGTAGGAAAGCGCAAACAGCGAAGAACAAAATTTTCAATGATTTAGAGACAAGAAAAGAAACATGCACTTAAAATTTTAGCTTCGGTTCAAAAAAGATATGCTGAGGTCCTTATGTTGATCTACCTGCTTCAAATAGCTATTAGATTAAAAATAGTCAAAGGAAATGGGATTAACTTTGTTGGAAAAGGACATCATAAAACACTTGATAACATTAAGAGCAAGTGAGTTTGCAGAGCACCAATCACTTAAAACTAAAAGATCCAATTGTAAATCGCTACAATTATTAAATTAAGCGATAGCACGAAAAATTTTAAGGCAATCAGTGTACAAAAGAGAATCAGACTCAAAGTTACAAAAAAAGTCATTGATAAACATCGTGAAGAGGAGGGGACCAAGGATGGAACCTTTTAGAATGCCAGAATAAGGATATAAAGGGGAGGAAGAACAACCATGAAACACAACATGATCAGTGCAATCATGGATGATGGAAAAAAGCCAGGATATAAAAGAACTGGAAACATCAAAATCACAAACCTTTTTTCAAACGCTTCCGCGAAGTCAGTGTAAATCACATCAGCTTGTAGGCCGTTGTCCAAAGTACACGCGAAAAAGTTAGTGAATTCCACTAAATTAGTAGTCGTAGAACGCCCCTTAATGAACCCATGTTGTTCTTTAAAAAATAAGTGATTGAAAGCACTTTGAATTCTTCCATGAACGATCCGCTGAAGCAACTTAAGACAACAAGACAGGAGGGATATAGGACGATAGTTGCCAATTTTACCAATGTCTCCTGACTTAAAAATCGGAAAAACATTGGCAACTTTTTTGACAAACTCAAGTTAAATAAAATAGACAGCGGAACACATAAAGAAGATGCAAGAGGCTTAACAAATACATTAGAAATACGGTCAGGGCCACTGTTTGCAGAAAGATACAACGAGGATATTAAGATTTGCATCTTCAGAGGGTTAATCATTACAATACCATCATGCGATGACACAGTCGAAGCAGAGTTCTCTGAAGCAATGTAAGAAGAGGAAAAAGACGAATCAAGGCCTTAGCAAACAAATCACAAATGTCTTGAGGATTACACTACACGCAAAGACTGATAATGCTGAAAAGCTTCAAAAGATGAACCATGAAGTAATTCATTACGGGCCTTTTCATTCTTGCGCAAAGATTTAAAAACTACCTTACGAAACCAAGGAGGACAAGCACCACGACAAGTTCGAGACACAATAGTAAATCTAGATACAATGGAATTAAGGATAGAACAAAAAGAAGAAAGAGCTTCATTGATTCCAAGTCTACAAAAAAAAAGAAAGCCAGTTGATAGCGACGAGCTCAGCAGCATTTTGTTCATAATCAGCTTAAAAAAATTTACAATAAGGTACAGTTCTGCCCCTTGTGTGTGGTCTATCCAATAAACAAAACTTGATGGAAAGTGGGAGACGAGAAGAAGAGGTGAAGATCAGCGCGATGAAAGGATGATGAGGATCAAGATAGATTAAAAGAAGTAAAGCAATCCCATTACAACCGTGTACAACCCGTGAAGCTGGTAGAGAGTCTCATCACAAAGTTACTATCAATGTGAATACTAGTGAGAAGTAATTCAGATACCTAATCAGAGCTAGATGAACTCAAAGCTTGGTGCGCGGACGCTCGTCTGAGTCTGGGTTCAAACCAAGGAACCATACACATAAGTAGCTAGCGGTCTATCCACTAGGCTACGAAAAGAAAAGTTAGAAAAACAAGGTTCAATCAACGATTATGTTTATGGGGAATGCAATTACACTGGAATAAGGAACTGAAAAAAAGAAAAGATGAGAGACAAATCAGAAGGCAGGCCGAAATCACCAAATACAAAAATAGGAGAATATTGATAGTAAGCCATAATAAAATCTGACAGCTCATTAAAAAAACATTCATGCGTGGAAAGTGATGCACTACATGGCATACTTTTGATCGCGATGGGAAGTTGCTTGATTGGCGCTCATCGATTAAGGAAAGGGAGACTCCGACAACCCGTCCGCGTACCGTCCACTGTGCATGATAGACATGGCCTTGAGCGGTTGCTGTCAGCAATTAAATCAGTCAGTGATCTATTCGACAAACAGAATGATGCCATGTCAGCAGTGATTAGCAAGAGCAAATAGCAAGAGCATAGGAGGTATGCTACAGCGCCCGGCCGGTTGTTTTGCTGGTGATGCTAGGTGTGCGAAATGCCTTCAATTCGTCGAGGTGGACAGATGTGCTCCGGGCCCTCGAGCAAAGCTTCCGCATTCCTGACTACGTGTTGATCATGATGCGAGACTATCTTAGAGACTGGTGGCTATTAGAAATCAGCGAAAGTGTTCGGAGGAGGCTTGTCCCCTCAGAGGCAACACAGGGGTCTATCCTCGGACCTGACCTCTGGTGTATCGTTTACGATGGACTGCTGCGCCTGGAAATGTCGACGGATGTGGTTCTTGTCGGTCACGATGACGATAAGACAGCAGTAATTACCTCTGGAACTGCCGAGTTTGCCCAATTCAGACTTAATCAAGTAATAAGGTGGGTGGAACGGTGACAAAACGGATGATACTGACTGTCGTCCAGTCAGACCAGTAAGTCGATAAGATATCTGGGAGTGACACTGGACACTAAGCTGCCCTACTGGAACCACATCCGTAAGGTATGTGACAAGGCTCTGAGAGCCGTCGGCTCGTTAAACAGGTTGATGGCTAACATAGGTGGGTCCGGCGAAATGAGACGGAGGCTGTTGATGGCGACAACTAGCTCCGTCTTGCTGTGCGGGGCGAAAATTTGGGCAGACGCACTCCAAACGAAGAAGTTTCGAGTGCATATTACCAGTTTTTTGCGTAGAGGTGCCCTACTTATCACCACTAGCTACCATACGGTGTCGAACGATGCCGTGCTGGTAGAAGCGGGAGTAATCCCCATAGATCTGCTTGCGCGAGAGCGGAAAGAAGGGAACTTCACATGCTCTGAGTCGGACAGAGCTTGAGCTCTAGCGCACACACGTTCGCCAACGCTCCAACTTTGGCAACAACGTTGGAATGCAAGCAACAAAGGTCGGTGGACGGCGACACTGATAGTTTTCTGGGGCCTTTGGGTCTGCCGTAGTTACGGAGAGGTAAACTTTTACCTGTGTCAATTCTTAACGGGGCATGGTTACTTGACAAAGTATCTTAACAGAATGGGTAAGGTGCGTACACTGTAGTGTCAGCGCTGTATGAATGAACACGATGGTGCTTACCACATGGTTTGCAAGTTTGACGAGCAACCTCGAGTTCACAATTAGTATGGTCTCGCCGGAGTCGATTGTGGAAACGATGCTGCGATACAACTGGCACACAGTCTCAGCATATTTTGAGAGAAAAAACCACGCACAAAGTGAGAGGAGGGTTGCCTTACCGACTCACAAACTGTGGTAAGCTGTGAAGTAAGTAGGCACCGATTGGTGAGCAAGCACGACTGGGTTGAACTTATGCGGAAGCGGATTCTGACCTGGACTTTCGTAGCCTGTAGATGTAATTTTTAGTGAGTAAGAATCATACATAACCCGTGGTTTGTTGACCCGGGCAGCTTTTGAGGATTTCTTGGAAATTTACAACGAAAATGCACAAATATAGATAAAAGTAATAAACAAACGTTATGTGACTGGAATACGAACAGCAACGCACTCAACAGAATAAGATATCACGAGTGTTTAAGACAGAGATTTGCGATTGGCCGTCTGCTTTATTCGATAAATCACGATTGCGATCACATCTGAAGACATTATGCAGGGGAAATAGCACATCGCTTAAAATATCAGCAGGAAGCCAAGTTTCTGTCAAATAGACAAAATCATTGGACACTATTATAGACAACAGCCTGATTTACACCAAGTTGCTTGTCAGTTCACGAACATTGTGGTAACAGAGGCGAAAGCGATGATTTTTACTTAGGTTAAAGCATATTTCATGACGAATAAGTATTACATTTAGCGTGCCACTCTCTCCATTGTCTCACGTTGCCAAATATTATCTCTCCTAGTAGCCGACAAATCGATCTCTCTCTGCAATCTTATCACCCTCCGTAGTAGCAAGCCGGACCACATAAATTGAAAAAACTCTAGCGCACCTGAACCGCTAGAAAAACTAATGTTCGAAGAACAGTAGAAGATTCGTGCAGGTTTTAAGTGCATATTCCACCACATGAGCTGCTTATTACGGCCAAACTGTTTCAAATGCCACATTTTACTTTGGTCTCAAGAATGCACTATAACTCATATGGTGGAAGGTTTCAGATATTACCACTGGCATGAATTTCAACGTTTATGAGAGCAAAACACGGGTTAATTATATTCGTTATCAGTTGCTTATTTCACAAAATTTTGAAAGTAGCATTTCATATAACAACTGAAGAAAATGCTCAGTGCTTGCAGCACTGTAACTGAAGTTGGTGTTTGGGGCTGCGATCCGAAAAATTTGCAGAACTTAGGGAATTGAAACATCGGTTATTTATTTTCATTGTAAATGTTTCCGGTATGAATACTAACTGTAAGCATTTATTGATACAAAAGTAGCACGACTGACTCGGGCTGGCAACCTTTCGCCAGTATCAAAGCCAAGAATATATCACATCTGCTTCACGTTGTTATATTACATTCGAAGTTATAGGAGTATAGAGAAATTTAGGGTTACCTGCAGCGAGTTTTTTCAAATAATCGAAAGCTTAATATTTGCTGTTTATTGTCACTACAATATCATTACCAATTGAAAATTCTACGATAAAACCGCTTAATAAAGATATTGCAAACAAACACAAAACCAACAATAGCTGGCAACCCTATCGTGGCTTTTCAACCAAATATGGCCTGAATAATGTTTATAATAGGTTCCATTAATTGTATGAAATTCGTATTGATTTCATGACTGCACTGGAAGTTATAGGGCAAAAAGTTTTATTTTCCTGAGCGAATTTTCAAAACCATAGACACAAAAATTACCATAGCTGGCAGCACCAATCAAATTTTTCAAACGAATTTCTATCAAACAGAGTTTAGAGTAAGGTCAGCTACTGTGTCATTTTCATGAAAATCTGGTAACTTATTCACATTTCATAGGGCAAAAAGCAGTATTTTTTCTATGTAATTTTTCAAGATGGCTCCACTGGCACAGAGTTGCCTACAATTCACAATCGCTTCTATCAGACCTGGTCCTACTTAAGTCCAATGCATTCTGTTAGTTTCAATTGTATCTGATTATTGATTCATGAGTTCCCGTGAACAGAAGTTTTTGATGCTAAAAATATAGGTTAACTGGGAAAGGGTTACCGTTCTTGTCCGACATGAAATTTCCAAAGTTTTACTTTGAACGTGTAGATAAAGCATAAGATTTCTATACAAATTGGTTTTATTGTAAGATACGGACATTTTCTAGGATATTCAATGGTTTGAATGTTTTCACTTCCAGATTTTTTTTTTTTCAAATTTAAGACACAAAAATTATCATAGCTGGCAGCTCCAACCGAATTTTTCGACCAAATTTCTACCAAACGTGGTTTGAAGTAAGGTCCAGCTACTGTATAAATTTAGGCTAAAACAGTTATCTTTTTTAGTGATTTTTCAAGATGCCACCACTGGCACAGAATCGCCCGCATTTCAAAAGTACTTCTATCAGACCTGGTCCTATTTAAGACCAATACATTCTGCAAATTTTGATCAATTCTGCTTATCGAATCGTGAGTTTCCGTGAACAGAAGTTTTTGATGCTAAAAATATAAGTAAATTGGGCAAGGGTTACCAGGCGTGCCCATTATACCATATCAAATTTTTTTTTGTCTATGTAAACAAATCACAAGATTTACATATGAGTGGCTTTTTTTGAAGAAGCGGCATTTTTTGAAGAGAGACGATAGAGAGACGAGAGATTGAATAGCTCTGTCAAAAGTTATTGCAATTTAAAAATTTTCAAGTTTTCCCGTTCTCTTTTTTGGCACCCAGCGCACACATAGGGTTAAAAAATTTCAAAACATTATCCGATTCACATGTGAAACACGTTCGAAATTTATTTTGTCAACTTTATTTTTGCAAAAATTATTTGTGTGTTTTTTTCCCCCAAAATCAATCACAATCTTATACGTTTTTTTGCGATCCTTACTCTCACTACCAATCCTTGAGGGTTAAAATCCATTTGTTACCGCCAACCCTTCTTTTAAACAGCCAGTCGTCCACAAAGACGATTAACACGAAAAGATTAATAACAGCAATCTTCTTTGTAAACAATTTGCTTATTACTGTCGTTACTAGCAGTCGAAATTTAACTACTAACCACATGATCCAGCTATCACTAGATTAGATGGCAAAAGGTTGCTCCTTAGGGCAAAGACCGTTTACGGCCACCCATTCTTCAAAAATCCAGCTCGGATGCAATTGTGTGTGGAATTACTACACTAAATCAGTATAATCACCGTTGAGCTACATTTTTTTTAGAATGAATAGCGGTGAGCAAACACATGTCTATAACAAACGTAGTAGCTATTGTATTCACTTTTCTATGAATAACAAACAACTTTCTGCGCTTATCAGGGCCCTGCTGCCAAACACGCGGTTTCGGTGATTTTGCGATAGTTTTTCTTTGAATCATTGCTTCTATTGTATTTCATTTTAAATTATTTTAAATTCAGGTTATGATATATTTCATTTAATGCAATTAATTTAATCAATTTTTAGCTCACTAAAAAATAAAAGTCGCGTCTTTGCGCTTCCATCCAGAGCTAACTAAGGTGGTAGCATTAAAAACAACAACAGCGGGAGCAGAATACTTGTTGTTTTCAATGCTACTATCATAACCACCTCTAGATAAAAGCACGAAAAATGCGGCTACAAATAAATTCCTTATTTTAAGATTCAAATATTCGTTAAACATTGGATTCATTTTCAATCAAATTTTTCCAGGTCTGAATGGCATTACTATGAAAATAAACGCGTTGCACACATCAACCCTGACAATTTTTCAGTAACGAAACTGGTCGATGACAAGCAACCTGAATCAATATTGAATTTTGACATATCTGTTATAGATAAAATATCAATTAGTTACAAAAATAGCAACGACAACAAAATCACGCCGCCACCGCCCGACCTTACCAAGTCCTATACTACAGATAATCAAAAAGATTCCGAAACGAATCTACCCGCGACGAATATTGTCGTGAACAACTTGTACGAATCGACTGAACCATGTACGAATGCCTGTAAATGTAAAGTTGACGTTATACCGAAAACTAAGTGCCTTAAAACAAACGATTTCGATTCTAAGTACAATAATAAAATTGAAGTTAAGGGTTGCAAGTGCCGGGTTCGTATGTTCGCTGCAAACGAAATCGAGTCTCCCACTGTAGTTGAAAATCATGAATATTACAAGCTGGTTTCGCCACAATCGACAAACAATCCAACTTCCTGTGACGATGACAATGGTGGTGTTAACGAAGAAAATCGAGAAAATAACAATCGGCTTACAAGCGGTGATCTTTTGCGGATGGCTAAGCAGATAGCTTTTGGAATGGTGAGTAATGCGTTTCTAAAAATGCTATACAAATATGACCGTATACTATCCAAATATGACCGTATTACACTGTATACATGGAAGATTCATTCCGGATTTAATTCAAAAACTCTAGCGCACTTGAACCGCTAGAAACACCAATGTTCGAAGAATAGTAGAAGTATTGTGCAGATTTTGAGTGCATATTCTACCACACGAGCTAGTTATTACAGCCAAACTGTTTCAAACGCCACGTTTTACTTTGGTCTCAAGATGTCATTATAACTCATATGGTGGAAAGGTTTCAGATATTACCACTGGCATGAATTTCAAAGCTTATGAGAAAAAGATAAAGCTTATTTTACAAAACTTTAAAAGTGGCATCTCAATGAAGAAAATGCTCAATGCCTGCAGCACTGTAACTGAAGTTGGTATTTGGGGCTGCGATCCAAAAAATTTGCAGAACTTTGGGAATTGAAACATTGGTTATTAATTTTCATTGTAAATGTTTCCGGTATGAATACTAACAGTAAGCATTTATTGATACAAAAATATCACTACTATTAGTATCAAAGCCAAAAATATATCACATCTACTTCACGTTGAAATAAACCTACCCTGTAAATTTTGTCTCCATCCGATGACTGCATTCGAAGTAATAGGAGTATAAAGAAATTTTTCAAATAATCGATAACTTAATATTTGCTGTTTATTGTCACTACAATATAATTACCAGTTGAAAATTTTACGATAAAATCGATTAGAGATAGATATGCAAATAAGATATTGCAAATAAACACAAAATAAACAATATCTGGCAACCCTATCGTGTTTTTTCAACCAGATTCGGCCTGAATAATGCCTATAATAAGTTCCATTAATTGTATGAAATTCGTATTGATTTCATGACTGCACTGGAAGTTATAGGGCAAAAAGCTTTGTTTTCCTGAGCGAATTTTCAAAACCATGGACACAAAAATTACCATAGCTAGCATCACCAATCGAATTTTTCAACCAAATTTCTACTAAACACGGCTTAAAGTAAGGTTCAGCTACTGTGTCAATTTCATGAAAATCTGAAAACTAAATCAGAATTGATAGGGCAAAGAGCAGTTTTTTTTTCTTTGTAATTTTTCAAGATGGCACCACTGGCACAAAGTTGCCCACAATTCAAGTCCAAGATATCGTGCAAATAACAACTGTATCTGATTATTGGTTCGTGAGTTCCCGTGAACAGAAGCTTTTGATTACATATTGAAATTTCCAAAGTTTTACTTTGACTGTGTAGATAAAGCATAGGATTTGTATACAAATTGGTTTTTATTGTAAAAACAGACATTTCTTAGGAGATTCGCTGGTTTGAATGTTTTCACTTTCAGTGTCTGCCGTAGCTAAAGAGTTGCCAGCACGTTCATCAAAAACTACGCAAGTGTGCAACTTAACAACATTTATGTGTTCTTTAAGTTTTATAATGATCTGATACTCTTGTAAAAAGTTATCCAAAATCAAAAATTTTCACATTTCCCCAATCTCATTTTAGGTGCCCAGCGCACACCTAGGGTTAAAAATCTCAAAAACATTATCATATTTACATTTGAAAACACGTTTAAAATTCATAACATAAACTTAATTTTTGCAAAAGTAATTTTTGGACAGAATAATAGGTATATTAAAAATATCATTAAAATGGCCGCCGGCGCCAAAGGGTTAAAGATTTTTAGCTTTTTGTGAGACATGGCACTATTCTGCATATACATCAATATATCCTGAAAATTTCAGTTCAATCAAATGGCGCGTTCCTGAGATTTTTTCACTGAATTTTTTTGATGATATATATATAAATATATATATATATATATATATATATATATATATATATATTAGGGCGGGCCAAATTTTGTGTCGATTAGACCTGCCCCCTAGGATGATTTTATGGACAATTCTAAGCAACTTTGCCGAAGGAACCATAGGTCTATCTTGATTTTCGAGTCTCCCACTTTTCAAAAAAAGATTTTTTCCCTATAACATCATTTTGATTCAAAATTCGTTTTTTTATTCATCGTTATATTATCTTTTTTATGTGTATATGGGGGGTTTTTGGGGTCGAGAAATTCATTTCTGATCTTTATTTTTACCTATAACTACCGCCAGAGGGCGTTTCATGCATATTTTAACTATTTTTCGTCTATTTTCCGAGAAAAATTACAAGTTTTTCGGTAAAATTGATCTTTATTTTATTTTTTTCAACAAAAATTCAACTTAAAAAATAAGAACATGTGTAAAAAATAAAAAAAAAAAATGAATTTAGTGGAAGAAAAGCGAAATAACTTATTTTTGAAAGTCTTTTTTGCTTTCAAGTCGGGGGTATTTTGCACGGCTTTCTGATGTAACTGCCATAACACTGTGTCGACTCTTTTCTAAAACACGTTTAGAAACGCTAGCCAGCAATTGAACATGTCTTTCCGTTGCTTGTATGTGTACCGGAATTCTTGGATCAGGCAATGGTGGATCATCGCATTCTAAATATTGTTCCAAATGATCATACGGAATGCTATACGTAAACGGTGGTTCGAATAAGACATCATCTCTATTTAAATCAATCATATTCGTATAATCTGTACAATTGAAGTTTATCAAAGGTTTTTGATAAACTCTAAGATGTGCCGGGTCGTACAGATTTCTTCGGTAGTGTAAAATTTTCTTGATTGCGATTTTTCGTGTCTCTTTTTTATCATCAAATAACATCGCTAACAAAATATTTTCGGAATGTGCGTAATATGAATTGTTTTTAATGACATTATTCACAACTCCGCGTAGATTTGTATCCAAATATTGTGTCCAACGAATGAATTTGTAAAATAATACACTACCGAAGACCACCGAATTATAGTACTTGATGTTGAAGTACATCGGCACATACACTTTCATTATGTATGTTGCCAAAATTTTCAAATTCCTTGATAGATTTTCAGTTGACACATACAACCGCAACAATCTATTCGCCTTGGTGAGCCAACGTGAATGTGCTATTGGTCCTGGTTTATTGTGAGATAAATCCGCAGGAACAACACCATTCGAAATTGCATTGGCCATTTTGTATAAGTACTTTGAATCGGTGGATAATTCAAATGGATCTAAATCAGGTGGCATGTTCTCTAGCACGATTATCTCGAATTCATCTACAAGCTGAAAAAAAAGAAATGAGATGAATTAAATTTTACCATTTGATAATGGAAAAAATCGATGAGAAAAATGACAAATGATACATACCGGAAGATTTTCACAAGTTTCAATTTGTTTGCCCAACGTTCCAGTTGTTGTTCGTGGTCCAGTGGTCGATGATCTTTCCAAAGTGTCAAACAAATGACGAAATGGCAGCTCGTTAAAGTGCAGCATGCACACAAACCAATGCAGCGGTCTATTCAAATGCAATTCAAATCGACGCAAAATCCCATTTCTTACGCCAGTATTTGTTGGCTCACCATCACAGCATATGCCGATTAATGCATCGAGAGCAATTTCTTTTTCGACGAAGAATGCATTAAATGTCATCAATTTGTGTTCAGCATCTTCATTTTCGACTTTTGTGTAGCCTATCAATTGAGAATTTGGTTCCTTCAAAACAACTAGATGTGGTTCTTTCACCATCCTTGCATGCAACTTCTCATCGATTTTTTCCATTGTTAAAGCATCATTTTTTCGGCCGTCGAATGAAAATGCTATCAAATTGGATGCATCATACTGCTTACGAAGCAGTTCTTCTCTGCATTTGGCCTTTTCTCGACGCACTTTATTTTTATCCATGATGATAGGATTGCCATGTGCATCTTTTACGTCAATGTCTTGCATAAGAGATGTTGCGAGTGCTGCTGCTATTCTATCAGACACACCAAATCGATCACACATCGCAGCGAAGTTCGAAGCATCGTATCTGGGAGTATACGGTCCTCGTATCATTGGCGGAATATCTTGTGGATTTGAACTTGGCTGATCTATATCAGTACTTGGTTCATATGCTGAATGGCTCTGTTCAACGCTTGTTGGTATTATTGTTGACGTTGGTGCTGGCTCTTCAACTTCTAGCACGAAGTCCGGTATCGTCAATCTTCTGTCATTATTTTGATCTCGCATGAACTCTTTCAAATGATCTGCAATCAATCCACATGAGCATAATTCTGCTTTCAAGTCACATTGACATTTGCCGATGTAAAATAATTCTTTTGTAGATTGCTCGAACGTTCTGAATGAGGCGATATTTGAATGTTTAGTTTCGATTTGATACTTGTCAATCAATGTACCCAATTTTCTAACAACACTTTGTTTGGTTAGAATTTCAACATTAAGTTGACTCCAAATTTCAATCAATTTGTCTGTTACGTGCGGTACGAATGTTTTATACGAAAACATTTTGTTTTGGAGTTTAGCACGTTCGGCCAAGAAAAAAAAACATCTTAAAATATCCTGTTTCGTTGGCAGATCGAGTCCACTCAAATCACAAGATGCACCAAAAACAGCAACATCGTGCGAAGGCAAATGCTTCAAATGACTTTCGGTACTTGTTGATGTTGTTGCGGTTTGAGATGTAGACGGCAATGCATTTGGATCCATTGTATAATTTTACTAAAAAAATTTTAAAAAACTGAAATTAGTATATTTCAAAACATTTGGTTCGAATATATTTTTTCCACCTACAAATTGGCATAACTCATATGTGCCTAACTCATATATGTATATCAACAGCATTTACTCATATGTCAACCGACATTTCGCCTCTAAGGACCAGTTAATACATTATTCCAACGCACATTATTCCTACATGCTATACATATAAATACATTACAATGTATTACATATTTCAGAAAAAAGTAACCAAGCAAGAGAACAACATCGATGCCTATGTGTATTAAATTACAAAATTTTAACACATACCTTTTAATTCTTTTTGAATTTCACAATTATTCACTGGCAGGAAATTTATAATTCACTTTCACTGAAATGATGCTCAAACACTAATGAACTGAACACTCATAAATGTCATTGTGTTGTGCTCTTTCACAAAATATGTCGGTAATGATGTTTTACCGATGTTTTTCTTTAAATAAATGCGTTGTTGACTTGAAAGCAACAACACTTTGTCGCTTTTTTCTCACTAAATTCATTTTTTTTATTTTTTACACATGTTCTTATTTTTTAATTTGAATTTTCATTGAAAAAAATTAAATAAAGATCAATTTTACCGAAAAACTTGTAATTTTTCTCGGAAAATAGACGAAAAATAGTTAAAATATGCATGAAACGCCCTCTGGCGGTAGTCATAGGTAAAAATAAAGATCAGAAATGAATTTCTCGACCCCAAAAACCCCCCATATACACATAAAAAAGATAATATAACGATGAATAAAAAAACGAATTTTGAATCAAAATGATGTTATAGGGAAAAAATCTTTTTTTGAAAAGTGGGAGACTCGAAAATCAAGATAGACCTATGGTTCCTTCGGCAAAGTTGCTTAAAATTGTCCATAAAATCATCCTAGGGGGCAGGTCTAATCAAATTTTTCGGCTCCATACAAATTGGCCCGCCCTAATATATATATATATATATATATATATATATATACCTGTATATATATATATGTATATATATATATATATATATATATATATATATATATATATATTATATTTACATATATATATATATATATATATATATATATATATATATATATATATATATATATATATATTATATATATATATATATATATATATATATATATATATATATATATATATATATATATATATGTATATATATATATATATATATATATATATATATATATATATATATATATTTATATATATACGTATGTATGTATGTAAATTAGGCATAATAGTTTTAAACTTGGTCGGTCGGCTTTTGAGTGTGGAGTTGGAATGGGGCTACCAGCGCTGACAATTGACTTTCCATAAAATTTTCAAATAAAAACTATCCTTTGATGAAAATGAGTAGCAAATTTCCTAACTTCTTATATTTGGAGTTCATGGCAACTGGCAGCCCTGAAAATCCATCTTAAATCCATCAGTGAATAGAGTGACCTTAGTGTGAAACATTTTTGATAAACCTTTAGTTACGGTGCTAGCAAAAGACTACCATCATTGGTAGTTTTTGTTATTTTTGCACACATCGTACCATAAGATTTTCATACCATGAACGTCTTACAGTAAATACAAGCAGTATGAACACCAATCTACTAAATTTTTGGAACTCTCACGGGTGGCAACCCCATATACTTTTCTAATCTTATAGCTTTCGTTGCAACCATCGAATTAAATCAAATTGACAGGATTTATTTATTTATTTACTCAGAAATTAATTTACAGTGAAAAAGCCCAATTTGAAACAAGACAGCTTAAAAAGAGAAACAGAAAATAGCAAACATAAAATAAAAACAGGTAATAAACATTGAGAACATTAAAATATGCAATTCAAAGCCATGAATGATAAAATAGGTAGGCTATTTAATATTGCTTTTAAAGGTGGCTGTAGATGGTGGAAGAGGGCTGAAGTGCAGGCTGTAATTGATACGTAAAATTCGTAAAACAGGAAAATGAAAGCAAGTATATGCGTGCAAATGATACTTCAAAGACAACAAAAGAAATCATGTCTCCCGCACTGTCGTTTGTTAATCATAGATGGTATAGATAAAGTTAGATAGCCATGGCAAATTTTGAACAGAAAGCATCCATCCAGGCAAACTGCTCTTTGTTAGGAGAGAAAGATTAAGGGGCGGTAAGCGTTCCTCATAAGGCATGCAGGGAAGATTATATTTAAAGTGTAAAGCCAAGCACGGAAATTCGCTAAAGAAAATTACATCGAACTCTCCCAATGCTAGCAGTTAAATAAAAGGCAAAGAGAAATTGAATAGAATTCTCTACAACGGTGAATTTATGTGCTAGAACTAATGTGACGGCTGTCAATAAATATTCTATCAAATGTCTTTTTTGACAAAAGTAAAATTTGTGTCAAGTATTTTCACGATAAAAGAAAATATAGTGTTTAAAACTATGACGTTTACGCAAAATCTGATGATCACTGCTTAGTTCTAGTTAAATTTCAAACTTTACTCCCATTTGATCGCATTGGACATTAAAAAACCCGGTAAAATAATGGAGAGTCCTCATCTTTTACAGTTTAGTATTAGTAGTAAGTTTTACCTCGAAACTCCGTAAAGTTACGGTAAAATTATTTGCGAAATTTTTGCTTTGAAATCTTTACAGGAGTGTCGGTACTTTAAAGGATTTTTTTTCAGGTGTTGCCATTCCAGTGCTGCGACTCCAGTGCTGCCATATTGGGGAATTCAACCCTAGATTTAGGGGTATTTTAAAAACTTTAGGGGACAAACAGGGAAAATAAATATTCAGGGTTCTCTTTAGGGCATTCTGAAATTTGATACTGCATTTTTCCGGAAAGGATATTTCAATAAATAATAATCTAAGTGAAAAGTTTTCTGAATGAAAACTTAACGCACCTAGGAAAAAATTAGTCCCGAAAGATTAGCATGAGTGGAGGAAAGTTTCACCTCACCATAAAAAAGTTTGCTTCATGTGACGGCAGTCTTAAACATATAAAGATTTACATTTAAATAACCAGGTTTTTGAGAATGCCGTAAAATTTCCCGGAAATGACGTCACTATGGCTACTTAGGGTAATTTTCGGGATAAATAGGAATTGTCTAGGGGTAAGCCGCAGCGTTTATCTGGCAGCACTGATGCATTCGTGTTTAGTTCTTGTCATGTCTAGTTTGAGCTAACATCAATATACTCTGAAAATTTCGTGATGAACCACCGTTTTAGTCAGAAGCTATGACAAATCAAAATTTGAAAAAGATTATTGCCTACTTTCAGACAGTCAGCGCCCATATAGGGCTAAGAGTTTCCAATTCTTTCTCATAAACAAACATATAAGCCATCAACAAGCGTTATCAGTTTTCAAATTAAATACTTTCTTTCTCCATTAGTTTCTATTTTACAATTTCTACATAGAAATATAGGGATACAATAAAACTTCAGAGATTGTCTCCCTTAATGCGATGATCCCTTGATCTCCTTTAATTCGATCAAGCTGATGAGGAACGGAGAAAAATTAATAAATACAAACTTAATGGAGAATAACAACAAGCTGGTAAAAATATGCACGATGTGTTTCGAAACGAATACAATGTTAACTTAACAAAATAGAGGCTGCCGAGAGCAATGATCAGATACCGCACGGCGAAGCTCAAGGAGGAACTGATGAGCTTGAATCAATCGATTGACCGCAGTGATACGCTAGAAGTATTTTAGTATGTACGAAGCAGTCGAGTAAAATGAAAAAATGGATAGCGTTCATTGAATTAGGAGGGAGGCTATTCAAGAGAATGGTAAACCAATACGCAAATATAGATTTCGGGTCATACTATGTCGTCGAGGACTTAAATATGATACGATGTTTCAAATGCCAGGGTTTTAGTCATAAAGAATCTCATTCCCAACCTAAGGAAGAAATCTGTGCGAATTGCACCGGGAAACATAAAACGTACAACTGCGCATCATCAAATTTAAAGTATATAAACTGCACCCATAAAAAACTTGCTAATACAGATCACCGAGATGACATTTATGAATGCCCAGAATATCAACGAACGTTAGTAATAAACCAAAGCAGAATAAACTATGGATATTAGATGAAATAATACCAGTAAATATAGTGATTTAAATATTTTTTACGCCAACACTCGTAGCATTCGTAGCAAGTTTGATGATCTAAAAATTTACTTCAAAAGAAACATCGATGTTGTTGTATTAAACGAGACCTGGATCTATAGTTTGGAGCAGCCCTACTTCATGATAAGTGGATATTCTGGTTACTTCTGTTGCAGGCAGACAAATATTCGTAAAAAATGCATACAATCAAAACTTATCAGCTGTAAAGATAAATTTAACATCAACATTCATATCATGTCAACATAAAAAAAATAAAAATAGAAACATTTTATAAAGCACCTGCGGAAGATGATCGAGCATTCCTGGACCATTCAGACAGAATCTACTCACTTCACTGAGCAATGATTACAATCGCGGATACTAATATTGACTTGATGTCATTTTCTTCGAATACCCGTGATTACTTGCATGTTATTGTAGCTAATAGTGCAATTATTGCAAACACCGATAAACCAACTAGAGTATCTACAGCATGTAGCACGTTATTAGAGCACGTTGTCACTAATGACCCGGGTATGAGTAATAGTGTAACTTGCATATATGAGGACTGGCCAGATTTAGATCACAAGGTAATAACAACCACACTGAAAGGTACTGTTATCCAAAAAAAAAACCGTTGAGAATACTACTAAAGTCGACAGATAAAATTAAATTCTCTGAGCTTGTCGAGTTAGCGCTTAAACAAACTCCAGTCAACACTTTCGAAGAGCTAATAGCTATTATTCAGCTCGCTAAAAGCAAAGCGACAGAAGTAAAGTCTGTTCGAGTAAGAAATGAAACCCGTAAAACTAAGTAGGTAATCGAAGCTTTACAAAAACTTTAGGAAAAACCCAAATGGCTTAAACAAAAAAATGTCGTACAGCAAAATGAAAAAAATAATCGAACTGTATTACTAAGGAAGCAAAAAATCAATACTTCACCAACAAACTTAAGGTCTCGAGCGGCAACAACCCCTAATTTTGGTAAATGATAAGAGAAGTTTTGCCACATGCAAGCACCACATTTTCAATGCAGAATATCAGAAGCCTTCTTGTGAACGAAATCGAAATTACATCCCCGCAGGATATTGCTCATCACTTAAATGACTTCTTCTCTACTATTGGATCCAAGATGACTTCGGTAAATTTGTTGTAAATTTGTATTTTAAGAAAGAGAGTGATGCTTGCAGGTAGCTCAACTGAACCAAAGTCCAGAAGCGGGCCTGACAAGCGGCGGTATGGGTGATGGTGGATCATCAACAGGGGCAAATCCAAAAACTCTAGCGCACCTGAACCGCTAGAATCACTAATGTTTGAAGAACAGTAGAAGAATCGTGCAGATTTTGAGTGCATATTCTACCACGCTAGCTGCTTATTACAGCCAAACTAATTCAAACGCCAGGTTTTACTTTGGTCTTATAACTCATATGTTGGAAAGGTTTCAGATATTACCAGTGGCATGAATTTCAAAGTTTATGAGAGCAACACTTGTTAATTATATTCGCTCTCAGTTGCTTATTTCACAAAAATTTTCAAAGCAGCATCTCATAAAACATCAATGAAGAAAATGCTCAGTGCCTGCAGCACTGTAACTGAAGTTGGTGTTTGGGGCTGCGATCCGAAAAATTTGCAGAACTTTGGGAATTGAAACATTGGTTATTTATTTTCATTGTAAATGTTCCCGGTATGAATACTAACTGTGAGCATTTATTGATACATAAGTAGCACAACCGACTCGTGCTGGCAACCTTTTGCCAGTGTCGAAGCCAATAATATATTACATCTGCTTCCCCTGGTATATTACATTCGAAGTTATAGGAGTATAAAGAATTTTAGGGTTACCTGCAGCAAGTTTTTTCAAATAATCGAAAACTTAATATTTCCTGTTCATTGTCACTACAATATCATTACCATTTGAAAATTCTACGATAAAACCGCTTAGCAAAGATATTGCAATTAAACACAAAACCAACAATAGCTGGCAACCCTATCGTGGCTTTTCAACAATATTTGGCCTGAATAATGTCTATAATAGGTTCCATCAATTGTATGAAATTCGTATTGATTTCATGACTGCACTGGAAGTTATAGGGCAAATGTTTTATTTTCCTGAGTGAATTTTCAAAACCAAAGACACAAAAATTACCATAGCTGGCAGCACCAACCGAATTTTTCAACCAAATTTATATCAAACAGAGTTTAGAGTAAGGTTCAACTACTGTGTCAATTTCATGAAAATCGGGTTTCTTATTCACATTTCATAGGGCAAAAAGCAGTTTTTTTTCTATGTAATTTTTCAAGATGGCACCACTGGCACAGAGTTGCCCACAATTCAAAATCGCTTCTACCAGACCTGGTTCTACTTAAGTCCAATGCATTCTGTAAATTTCAGTTATACCTGATTATTGGTTCGTGAGTTCCCGTGAACAGCAATATTTGATGCTAAAAATATAGGTTAACTGGGAAAGGGTTACCGTTCTTGTCCGACATGAAATTTCCAATGTTTTACTTTGAAAGTGTAGATAAAGCATAAGATTTGTATACAGATTGGTTTTATTGTAAGAAACGGACATTTTTTTGAATATTCGATGGTTTGAATGTTTTCACTTCCAAATTTTCATTTTTTCAAATTTAAGACACCAAAATTATCATAACTGTAGCTCCAACCAGATTTTTCAACCAAACTTGTACCAAACGTGGTTTAAAGTAAGGTCCAGCTATTGTGTGAATTTTGTCAAAATCGAACGATTCAATCAGAATTTATAGGGCTAAAAGCAATTATCTTATTTCGTGATTTTTCAAGATGGCACCACTGGCACAGAATCGCCCACATATCAAAATCACTTCTATCAGACCTGGTCCTATTAAAGACCAATACATTCTGTAAATTTCAATTAATTCTGCTCATTGGATCGTGAGTTTCCGTGAACAAAAGTTTTTGATGCTAAAAATATAGGTAAATTGGGCAAGGGTTACCAGGCGTGCCCGTAATACCATATCTTTTTTTTTTTTTGGTTATGTAAACAAAGCACAAGATTTACATATGAATGGCTTTTTTTTGAAGAAACGGTATTTTTTCAAGAGAGACGATGATTTGGAGGTTTTGACTTTCAGTGCCTGCCCTAGCTACGAAAATTTACAACTAAATAATACTAATATGCTCCAAAAATTTCGTAATGATTGAATAGCTCTGTCAAAAGTTATCGCAATTTAAAAATTTTCAAATTTTCCTGTTCTCTTTTTAGGCACCCAGCGCACACATGGGGTTAAAAAATTCCAAAACATTATCCGATTCACTTGTAAAACACGATCGAAATTTAATTCGTTAACTTTATTTGTGCGAAAATTATTTGTGTACGAAATAAAAGGTATATTAAAAATATCACTAAAATTGCCGCCGGCGCCAAAGGGTTAGCAATAATTGACATTTAGTGAGACGTGGACCTATTCTGCATATACACCAATGTATCCTGAAAATTTCAGTTCAATCGGATGGCGCGTCCCCGAGATTATCTCACTGAAATTTTTTGATGATATATATATATATATATATATATATATATATATATATATATATATATATGGATATATGAATTTTTGGCCGAATCCATTTTAATACTAATGTTCTTCGAACATTAGTAAAAAAGAGAAGTGCCCCGGGAGCAGGGTACCCTAGAAATAGCCGTGAAGGCCCCTCATCTGCATTAGCGGAACACCCTTTAGTCCGACCCCGATGGATGTTGGTGTGCCGCTTTGCTAGCTCTATGCGGCTGTGGTGGGTCATTGAAAAATGGAGTGAACTTGCTCCCAGAAAAAAAGGTTACGCTACGTATTATTTATCCGTCATGAATTATTACTAGCCGCAAATAAAAAGGAGAAGGGGCTTTTGTCCGTAAAAGACTAGATGCAGCTCTCCGGCATGGGCTGTAAGCCAGACCCAGCCGAGACGTGATAAAGCATTCTGAAATGCATTGCGAAAATATCGCGAGAATCTAAAAGGGAGCCCCTGATGTTGACGGGGCCAAGATCGCTGATGTTGTGGGTTCCCTCCGCCCACTGACCTTAGCCGCAAAACAAATGCAAACAAAAGCAAAGAAGAGAAACTAGATGGCCAAGGTCCCTCCCTTGAACCTGGAAATTCAAAAAAAAAAAAACTAATCAATTATCGGCTAGCCAGGCCATCGCGGATCCTGAAAAGAAAAGTCTTCTCGGGCTTTCACCCAATAAGGCTCAATGGCTGAAAGTTAACACAACATTATAGCTTTATTACTAATTTTCGAAGAAAATTAGTATTAAACTCACTTCGCCGAAAATTCGTCATATATATGTATATATATATATATATATATATATATATATATATATATATATATATATATATGTATATATATATATATATATATATATATATATATATATATATATATATATATATATATATATATATATATATATATATATATATATGTATATATATATATATATATATATATATATATATATATATATATGTATATATATATATATATATATATATATATATATATATATATATTTATATATATATATATATATATATATATATATATATATATATATATTTATATATATATATATATATATATATATATATATATATATATATATTTATATATATATATATATATATATATATATATATATATATATATATATATATATATATATATATATATATATATATATATATATATATCAGCAAAATGATTAAAGGAGATAATCTCAGGAGTGGCCTATCTGATTGAGCTGAAATTTTCGGAGGACATAGATGTATATAGTGGGTAGGCCCATGACTTGCTAGAATTCACATATCTTTAACCTTTTGGCGGCGGCGCCCGTTTTGGTGAATTTTCCGGTACTTCTATATTTCCAAGCAGTGTAAGTTTTTGTTAAAAAAGAGTATTGGGGATGAAAACTTATTATGTTTTAGGCTTCTATCTATGAAAAAAAGATGTTCATGCAACAATTTGATTTACCAAGAAAACGATTATATATTGCCAATAATTTTCTATGGATTTTAATCTCTTCCTTGGTCTTCGATCCGAATATTCATTGGAAACACCACATTGCTTTCAAATTTTATTGGTAGTTTTTAGTCAAATATTTTATATGTCGAGTACTTTGTACCCGTTTTTATGGTCTTAATTTTACGTACTCTCTTTCTATATTAAATACATTTTCAAGAATGAAACGTATATCACTATAGTATCACTCAAAAGGACATCTTACATAAATCATGGACACGATAGTAAAGTTTTAACGGAAAATATTGAAAAAATTATAAGAAATTATATATCATTATTCAAAAAATAATTGGGAAAAGAGTTAATTCTTTTGCACAAAAAAAATTGAGATAGTTACTGAAAACTGTCTTGAAATCGCAGAAAAACGTTGAAAATTGTTTGATTGTATATAATTCACTATTGGAAATGTTATAGAAATCGTAAGAAAAAAGAAAATTTTTATAGAGTATGAGAGAAGAGAAGATGAAGAACGGTATTACTTAGCTTGTTGTGGCGAATTTCTCGCAAGGCGGTATGATTGATTTTTTTAGGAGGCACACCTCCTGGGGTCGATATCGCTTCACCTGTTGCCACCTTATTAGTGAATACTTGTTTAACGCTACCAGCTTTTTGTTTAGCCATTTGATAATCTCGCGAATCAACATATTTTAGGTCCGTTTTCTAATCGTTGCTCCAGGAATGCCGAATGACCGTCAGGACCACATAGTACAGCTGTTGAGTATTTCGCTTTCTGTTTTTCTCCTTCCTATTTCTCTAAACCTCGAGCGTAAGTCTACTCTGGTTCTTGCGAAGAACTTTCTTCTGGCTACTCATCTTTTTTCCTTTTTTTCCTTCTTTTTTACATTTTTTCCTTGATTTATTATGTGAAGCACTAACGAAAATATCATAACTTCAACCTACATCATTAAATCTTACATTCAGACAACAGTATTTTCTTTTTCTCATGGAAACCAAAATCTTCACTCATTTGGCAAAGCGTTTTCCGAAAATCAGTGTACCCACAACTTGTTGCTTCAGTTCTTATGATTCTGCTGATTTAGTCTATAGCAATTTCAATAACTGTTGCGTACAGGAGTACATATGAAGCACCGGTGTATTCGATGCCTCTCCTATTCATGTCTAATGGTTGCTGTATTCGCACTTAGTAGTGTAACTTAGTACACAAATACTTAAATAATGACAAGCACTTTGTAAGGGATTCCGTTTGAAATTAACGATACATAAAAACATTGCAATAAAGTGAAATAAAGTTTATTCAAATCCTCTTAAACAGTACCTGGACAAGGCGAATGGTAATTATCTATCGAAAATAATATTATTTTGACCACTCGAATACACTATAACACCAATACAAGTAGCAATCCAATGTCTAGCGAACAATTTTAAGACAGTTTCCTGGATGCTCGATCAATTACAGTCGTCTCTATTCAATTAGATATTATCGTATTTATTTCACCCGAACACGTTGCGCAAAATATTCTTGTTTTATAACATGTTTCTGATTTTGATTGCCACAAAAAAACTTCCACTGCGAGGCTTCCTTCAATTTTATAGTATTTACCGTTTCTTCGAAACTAGGAAGACTATCGTCCTGCTATTCAGGAAGAATATAATGAAGTTGCTAAGCAATTCTTAGCAAAGTCTCATGAGGTTTATGACACTTACATTAGAAAAACCGGCGAAAATATAGTCCGCGACTCGAAAAAATTCTTCGATTTTGTTAATGTGAAGCCAAAAACGACTGGCTATCCATCGTCGATGTTTCTTAATAATATAACGTATTCCTCTCCTAAAGAGATATGTGACCTATTCGCTGATAGTTTCCAAGAAATTTTTAATGCACCAGACCCATCAAACTCACACCTTTCTTCCTCTGATTCAGCTTCAACAGCTTTTGTGAACCAAAATTTCCCGCGATGAAATACGTAAAGCTATTTTGGATCTCGACTGCAACAAAGGTCCTGGGCCTGATCTTCTTCCTCCGACCTTCTTGCGCAATTGTGTAGAGCAGCTTATAACTCCCTTGCATATTTTCTTTCACAGATCACTTTCGTCGGGAATTTTCCCATTCTGTTGGAAGCTTTCGTATGTCACGCCCATATTAAAAAATGGTGATCGACGCTGTGTCGGAAATTAAAGGGGCATTGCCATTTTGTCTTCGATTCCGAAACTTTTCGAAAAGGTGGTATACGATAAATTTTCTCCGGTTGTTGATTCCCGTTTGAACGAGCAACAACATGGCTTTAGAAAAGGTCGCTCAACAACCACAAATTTGACAATCCTAATCTTTGACGTTCTATGCAAAATGGAAAAAGGATACCAAATTGACGCAGTCTACACTGACTTCAGTAAGGCGTTTGACAGAGTTGACCTTTCTACCTTAATTCTAAAGCTTCGGAAATTCGGTATCGCCGGGACTTTACTCAGCTGGTTGACTTCCTACCTCCGCGATCGAACACAATGTGTAAAATTTCAAGGATTTTTATGGAAAAATGTTAGTCCTACCTCTGGTGTACCCCAAGGTAGCCATCTTGGCCCACTTCTTTTTAATATATTTATTTCCGACTTATCTGACGTCCTATCAGGCATACTCCATTTATTCTATGCAGACGACCTCAAACTTTATCAGACTATTGAATCAAATTTGGATGCCCCCTTTCTCCAATCCAAGCTTGATTCCCTTGATCATTAGTGCAATATAAACAAGCTCTCTCTCAACATTAATAAATGCCAAGTTATTAGTTTTTTCAGGAAATGAACGGTCACACACTATACGTACTTCCTCCTAACATTGCGGACCTAGGTGTTATCTTAGATGAAAAACTCCGCTTCACCTTACACTTTGATAAAATACTTTCTCGTGCGAACAAACAACTAGGTTTCATCAAAAGACGTGCTAAAGAATTGCGTAGTCTGTGGGTCACAAGATCCTTATACACTTCACTTGTACGTCCTATTCTCGAATACGCTTGCATTAGCTGGAATCCCGCTTTGAAGCCCACAGTGACAGACTCGAGTCAATACAAAAACAATTTTTACTTTTCGCCTTGAGAGAACTGTACAACCCTTTAATGATTTTAATAGCCTACCCTCTTATGAGTTTCGACTGGGTCATTTAAATTTATCGACACTAGCCTCCAGAAGAATGATGATATCGGCCTGCTTCACATTCAACGTCATTAGAGGCGCTATTAATGTAAAATTCCTGAATAGTAAAATTTTGATA
The DNA here is from genome assembly GCA_963978885.1 of Nemotelus pantherinus. Classification (NCBI taxonomy): domain Eukaryota; kingdom Metazoa; phylum Arthropoda; class Insecta; order Diptera; family Stratiomyidae; genus Nemotelus; species Nemotelus pantherinus. Next base: position 219,841,614 of record OZ022264.1, read on the forward strand.
AATATTCCTGTGAGGAACACCAGGTCCAATCGTTTGCTAAAAGAATATTCACATTCGACCACATATGCAGCTAATGAGCCTATAAATAGATGCTGCAGAATATTCAACATGATAAGTAATTTAGATTCCCCTACGATTTCCAAATCATTCTTCAAATCCTCCCTTTTGCATGCCACTCATACCCCTAAACCTTAAACTGTAGCTTATATGTGTATGTCAATGTTTTCATTTATTGATTGTTATTTATTAATCTATTTGTTACTTATTTCATTTATTTGTTACTTATTTAACTTGTTTGTTTTTACTTTTTACTTTACTTTACTTTACTTTTCCATTTTATTTTTAATTTGATATTTTGTATGTGATGTTGTACCTTGTTTGGTAAATAAATAAATAAATAAATAAATTGCGCAACATTAAATCCAGTTTGTTGGTATATTTTTTTATCACTTTGAAAGGTTTCGGTTTCAATATTTCGACGATAATTTGAAGGATATATCACGTTTGAGTAATTAAGATATAATCACACGACCGCACTTGGTCCAGCGAGCAAACGACAACGGTACATTCTGGTGTACTCAACATCGGAATTACTTAATCAACACCAAACAATTTGCGTAGAAAGAGCCAAACTTGCTTACAAAATAGTAGACGGTGAAATATGGTAAAATCAGCAATTATTCCGCAAACGGTAAGGGAATTGACCAACATCATTCAAACTCCAATACCAGGCCAGTTCAACTGGTAATTCTCAAACCTTAGTTAACGCTATTCCAAGAAGAGAGTGGCTTAGAAATGATCCCATGCAAAAAGCATTTTCATTTTTCAATACAATTCCAGCTAGTATTAAAGAATCGACTAGCAGCTTAAACTCCAAGCAAGGCGTAAAAAAATTTATACTAAATAATAGGTGCGTTCATTTGCTCCGGTACAGAACTGAATAGAACAATGATGCAAAAAAAAAAAAATAATTCAGTATCAAACAGCTGGCACATTCGCTAAGATTGCATTAGGTTGCTGTATTCGCTGTGGTAGCGCAAAAAAGTTGAAAATAAAGGGAGAAAATAATGAGTATAAACTACCACAATCGCTGGAAAATAGAAAAAAAAACAAACATAAAATTACCTTTTTTAACTTTCTGCTCATTATGAGGGCTTTTTCAAATTTTCTAACTACCAAAACATTCAACATAATCTTGAAAAACCAAATCCACCTCACGACAAAAAAGACAACTTCTCATGAGCTTTTCTTTTTTTTCCTATTAGCACATACTATAGTTCAGCAAGTTAACTCCTACGAGTATGTGTTCTGTATTGTATAGAGGACCAAAAAAAACGCGCCTATTAAATTCATATGATCTGTAAGGGTACTGACAAGACGGAGCGACGAGAGCGTCGCGAGCGTCGAGTCAAGCAACGCGCCGAAATCGGTCCTTTGCTTTCAAATGGAAGTGGCCATGTCGAAGCAGCGACCAAAGAGTGAAAATTTGATAGTAGCGACGACATCGATTCGAACCGATTTCCTTGCTCGACTGCTCGCAGCGCTAATGTATTTTGTTGTTGCAAAATGTGTTTCGATGGTATACAGTAAGTAGACGAATTGCATTAATGGGTTTTTCGTGGGTAATTCGAAATCTTGGGTACATTTTTTATGATTGAACGGTGCAGAATTGCACACAGTCAATTTGATTTCTACCAGTGATTAGGAAAATTTATGGATTTATATATATCAGCAGTCTATTGATTTCAATTTGGTGTATTGTGGTGAGAAAAACTCTTCATCCGACACTGAAGAACTCATTATTTTGACTGCCACTGTAAAATTTCGTTTACAATTTGGCGTCTCGTTGGGTCTACATGAACACAATTCAATGAGCTGTTCCATGCTTGACTCGACGCTATGCTCGACTCGACGCTCTCATCGCTCCGTCTTGTCCGTACCCTAATAGATATGGGTACCGCAGCGCTGCGCTGCACCACGCGATTGCATTGAAGCTCTAATACCACTGCGCTGATACCGATTGTCGGTATCAGTAGCGCAGTAACGCACTTCGGTATCAATGGTTTTGGCATTGCAAAGCGGCATAAAAATTTTGTCTTGATCTGGGTTTTGTATCTCACAATTTCTTTTGACATTAGGCGTGTTTTTTGCTCCCCCTATCTATAACAGAACAATGCTATCCACTGCAGACGCATTGGAAGCAACAACAACTCCCCCTTTCCATAACAGGAGCTGTTGTTGTTTCCAATGCGTCTGCACTGGTTAGCATTGTTCTATTATGGATAAGCGGAGCAAAAAAACGCGCCTATTATGACACAATTCGTAAAGAACCCAACTATCTGAATTCAGTGACATAAGCTTTCGCAGGAATGTTACTTTGAGTGAAGCCCCGTTCACACCATGACAGTAACTGTCATGATAGTATCTTAGTTCACGCGATGACAAAAATCATGATAGTCGCTGCCGCGGTAGCAACTGTCATGATTACTGTCATCGTGTAAACGGCACTTTAGTCTATTACAAACCATTTCAGCACCTGAATAAATAGAACTAATTTCTATGTGAGAAGAGGAAACTGTGTAGCTTAAGAAGGTGTAACAGCACATAGATCAATATGAGCCTCCCCACCCACAAAGCTTTAAAACCAGTACAAGAAATTCAAATGCTAAAAACCAACAACGAATAAATATACTTTTCTATACAAATGTCGATAAAAATTTAAGAAGTTACAGACATACATATGTATATGAGACAGCACTCACAAGGCCACTTAGAAACAACACAATAGGTATTGGTCGCGTACTTTCAGTCACTGAATTTTCCTGAATCATGTATGCGTGTATAGTATACAGTATACGTAGATGTTGAGGGGGCCCCGTGGCTCTGCTCGCTAAGGCGTTAGGCCGAAAAGCGGCGTGCTACGGTGCCTGTGGGTTCGAATCCCGCCAGTGCCATGGATGTAATTGTAATTGTCTATAAAGTATACATGTTAAAATACATACAATACTTAATAAATATAAATAATACATGTGATATACATGAAGTCGAACCCGATGGCGAGTGCCAATAGGACAATGCCAACCCCCGGTTCAAAAGGAACCACTAAGTGAAAAATAAACTAGCGCATCAAAACCGCTAGAAAACTAATTTTCGAAGAAATTGTCTTTGAGTGACAAAAAAATGTGGGAAGACGTAATACACCTTTTTTGTACAACCATTTCTTATCGCAAGCAACAAAACTCAACTATAACACAAATGATGAAAATGTTCAGTGCTGGCAATACTTTTCCAATGAAGCAGCAATAAGTTAACCTTGACAAGCTCACACTTAAATCAACTTATCCTTTGAATTTCGTTCTCATCGGAGGATTTCATCGAAAGTTTCAGCGGTTAAACGTTGTTTGAGGCTGCCATCCGAAAAATGTTCAAAACTCGGAAAATTTAAAAATTGGTTTCTTATTTTTATCGCAAATGCTTTGCATATGAGTACGTAATTTGAAGCATCTGGTGGAGCAATATTTACGAAAATGGCTAATGTTGGTTAGCCTGTGTCAGCAACAAAACAAAAAAAATACCAAATCTGCTTCACGTTAAGTTAAACCCAACCAGTAAATTTCGTTTCGATTGAATCACTGCGCTGGAAGGTATACGGGTGAAAAAAATTATAGGGTTACCAGACTCAAAAATTTTCAAATTTTTAAAACGTTAATATTTGTTGTTAATTTTCATTGCAGGATCATTCTCAATTGCAAATCTAATCACATAATCGCTCAGTAAAGAAATTCCACAAAATTACAAAAATGGTCATAGCTGGCAGCCCTTTCATGATTTTTCTACGAAATTCCTACGACATTTGGTCTACATTTACTGCATGAACTTCCATTTACTGCATGAACTTCGTTTTGATTTCTACACTGGACCGGAAGTTATAGGAAAAAAATCTTTATTTTGCTGAGCAAATTTGCAGGATTTATGAGATAAAAATCACCACAGCTGCCAGCCCTATACTAATTTTTCAACCAAATTTTCATCAAATGTTACATAGAGTAACATCCAAGTACTGTCGGAATCGGAAGTTATAGGCAAAAAATATGTTTTTTTTCTCAGTTATTTTTCAAGATGGTACCACTGCCACAGGGTTGCCCGTATTTCAAAATCACTTCTATCAGACCTGGTCCTAGTTAATACCAACATGTTTTGTAAATTTCATTATGATCTGATTATACGGTCGTCAGTTCTCGTGAACAGAACTTTCGAGTGCTGAAAATAGAGGTAATTTGGTGATGGGTTGCCGTTCTTATGCAAATCGGAATTTTGAAAATTTTATCTTGAGATGAAGGACAAAAGATAAAATTTATCAAAGATTTGAAATTTTTGTCAAAAATCAAAAATTTTACAGGAAGGTCAATGATGTGAAGGATTTTTTTCAGCAGCCTGCCACAGCTACAGGGTTACCCGCTTTATGCTGGAAATCTGTATATGCCAAAGTTTAGTCAACAGCAATACGCTCTGTAATTTTCACGATGATCCATTGTTTTTCTTACAAGTAATGACAAATCAAAATTTGAAAAAAAATCCTTGCCTTCTTTTAGGCACCCTGCACCCACACACGGCTCAAAATTTCCAATTCTTCATCATAAACAAGCTTAGAACATAATTAGTTTTCATTCCCAATACTTTTCTTTTACAAAAATTTACACTGCTTGGAAATATAGGTGTTCACTCAAATAGCAACGCTCCGCTTTCATCTTGAAATATATGTATTTCGACTATTCGAATGTACAACACTAAGATTTTAACAATTTCTATTACACGAGTTCAAGTTATCCAATTGCACGTTAACGAGCACGATCAGTTCAATCAATTAGAAACACCAGTTTGATCAATTAGAAACACTTCGCTTTCAATTTGAAATCTATTTATTTCAACTATTCGAATATACAACACCAAGATTTTAATAAGTTTTATTACACGAGTTCAAGTTATCAAAATTGTACGTTAACGAGCACGACCAGTTCAGATTCCTTCGTTCTGTTTGATACCACGATAGAGAGTGAAAAAATACGGTAAATTGCTTATCAATTTTTAACGTTACTTTTTAGTACTATGAACTTGGTCGAGAATGGTGCTTTCGAATTTTGAATACAATCTTAACATACATATTTTCTACTGTCAATTTCATTATTTACGTTTGTACAATCCTATTTTGACGATACGTCGAATTCGATTGATTTTCACAAATTGCAAGTTCGCTGGGTGACGATTATTTAGGCCTTTATTTCGTAAATTCTGAAACACCGGCGTGGCCCGAACATACTCCCCCCCGATGAGATGTGGAACGTCTCAGTACATCATGAGTAGTTTATGTACGAGAGGCTTTCGAATTATCTTCTTCCGAGGTCGTTGTCTTGCGGTTTGTGCGGTTGTTCTTCCATTGTATGTGGCGGGTCGGAGGTGATTGTCGTTGGCTACTGAAGTCATCATTAAATACTAGAGTGAATGTAATGCTCAATGTTTGTTCCTAAATTGTTTAATGTTCACTTTTTTTTTTTTTTTTTTTTTTTTTTTTTTAATGTAATTCAATGTTCACTTTGATGTCGTTCAATGTTTATGTTAATTAATATTCATTTTCATTATCGATTGGTCAGGTTTGGGTGGGTAGGACAAGATTGGAGTTGGGATTTGGCGATATCACATAATATCAATTCGTTATTTCTTGAGTTGGTAAAAGTGCGATGTTTGATATTGCTCGTTTGTACAATTTTCCGCGTGATTGTACTGTTACTACTCGTACTAATGAGTCTTTTCCAGGATGGATTTCAGTTATCCTAGCTAACGCCCATCGATATGATGGTAATTTGTCGTCTTTTAATAGGCACAAGTCACCGATTTTGATGTTTGTCTCTTTGTTTAGCCATTTTGGTCTTCGTTGTAGTCTGTTTAAATATTCCCTTTGCCACCTTTTCCAAAAGTCTTGTGTTAGTTTTTGTGTTAATTGCCATCTGTCCAGTCGATTGATATTCGTATCAAATAGGTCTAATTCGGGTGGTGCTAACATCGTATCTCCAATAAGGAAGTGGGCTGGTGTTAACGCCGTGGTGTCAGAAGGATCATCAGTCAGGGGGCACAAAGGGCGAGAATTCAAACAAGCTTCAATTCGGATTAGCACAGTGGACAATTCTTCGTACGTTAGGGGGGTGCTTCCTACAATGCGGCGTAAGTGCGATTTAATAGACTTGACACCAGCTTCCCAAAGACCACCGAAATGTGGTGATGCTGGAGGGTTGAAGTGCCATTGAACTCCGTCATTGGTGAAGATCTTTGCAGCGTATCGGTTGATTTCTTCTATCTTCTTTAACACAGCATTTGCTCCTACAAAGTTCGTCCCACAATCCGAGAAAAAATGTGTGCTGAATCCGCGTCTTCCCATGAATCGACGAACCGCAGCTAAGAATGCCTGGGTTGAAAGGTCACTGACGACTTCAATGTGTATAGCTTTGGTGGTTAAGCAGATGAATATTGCGACGTAGCCCTTAGATATTTTGCATCCTCTGCCTCGCCTGTCCTTTATATCAAAAGGGCCGCAAAAATCGATACCCGTATGAGTGAACGGTCGAGAAATGTTTACTCTAGCTGTTGGTAAACTCCCCATAAGCTGAGTTGAACCCTTTGCCTTGGTTCGAAAGCAGCGAATGCATCGATGTATGAAGTGCTTAATGCCATTTCTTCCGTCGATCATCCAGAATCTTTTTCGAAGTGTGTTCAACATGAGCTGTGTTTGCCCATGTAATGTTGCCTTGTGGGTTTGGTGTAATAATAACTGAGTAAATTTTCCATTCTTTGGTATGATTATAGGATGTTTTTCGTCAAAATGCATCCTTGCGTTGTGTAGGCGGCCTCCTACTCTCAGTATGCCATGACCGTCTATAAATGGGTTCAAATTTAATAGTTTGCTCTTCTTGTCAATTGGTTTGCCATTCTGTAAGCAGCATATTTCATGTGAGAATTCTTTCCTTTGAGCATATTTTATCCAGAAATCAAAGGAATGTTTTAGTTCTATTGTAGTTAAATATGGTTCATTTTATCCTTGTTTTGTTTTCAATCGAAGAAAACGAAAGCAATACGAAGTAATCCTAATCAATTTATGTAATGACGAATATTTTTCAACCAATTCGTCAAGTAGAGTTCTCACGACTAATCCAACGCTAACTGTTTTTTGGATCTTCCTTTCCAAATCGATTACTTGTACTTCCTTTGTTTTAGGCCATGCATCAGGACATTTCTTCAACCAGTTGGGCCCATGCCACCACAACTCATTGTTCACTAGATCTTGTGATTTGATTCCCCTTGATGCTAAGTCGGCTGGATTTTCTTTGGATGGAACGTACCGCCATGACATGCCACCAGTTGATTCAATGATGTACGAGGTGCGATTTGCAACAAATGATTTCCAGCGTGTCGGGTGTCCTTTGATCCAGGCTAAAACTATTTCAGAATCAGTCCATAACCATGTAGGTATTTTATCTGATTTCAAAGACCGTTTCACTTCTTTTAAGACCCGTGCTAATAAAACAGCTCCACATAATTCCAGACGTGGAATAGTAGTTGGTTTTGTTGGAGCAACCTTAGTTTTAGCCATAATGAGATAGGCGCTAGTTCCTGCTTGCGAACGCGTCACCAAATAGAGTACTGACGCATATGCTCGTTGTGAAGCGTCACAAAACCCGTGGATTTCTATGTTGGTTTCTGGTTTATACGCTACCCATCTCGGGATTTTTATTTTTTCTATTTCGTTCAATTGCATTTGGAAAGTAGTCCATTCGGTATTTGTCGCATCAGATAAGGGTTCGTCCCAGTCTTGTCCATGTAGCCATAAGGTTTGAAGTAGAATTTTAGCTAATATAAGAATAGGTGCTAACCAGCCTAGTGGGTCGTAGAGTCTTGCTATTTGTGATAGTACCATTCTTTTTGTATATGACTCTTGTAATGTTTCTGATTTGACTTTATATGTAAAGTAATCGTTCGAAGGATACCATAATATCCCGAGTGATTTGTGTCCACTTTCCGCGTCTAAATTCAATTTCCCTTGCATCTCTATTTCTTTTGTTTTAAGACCTTGTAGAATTTGTTTCTCATTTGAAATCCATTTCCGTAGTGTGAATCCACCGGATCTTAGAAGTTCTATTAATTCGTTTCCTTTGTTGATACATTCTTCTACGCTGTGCTCTCCCGACAGTAAATCGTCGACATAGAATTCATTTAAAAGAGCCATGCTGGCTTTAGGAAAAACTTTAACTTCTTCCTTCGCTAGTTGATGGAGAGTCCTGATTGCTAAAAATGGTGCAGACGTCGTTCCAAAGGTTACCGTATTAAGGCTGTATTCTTTGATGGGATGGTTCGGATGTTGTCTCCAGACAATTTTCTGATATGAAGCGTCTTCCGGATGCACGTCAACCTGTCTATACATTTTAGCAATGTCGGCAACTATTGCAAACTGATAGAGTCGCCATCGAATGACCAACGAAGTCATCGTGTCTTGTATGGTTGGCCCGGTCATGAGAGTATCGTTAAGCGCAATGCCTGTGCTTGTTTTTCGCGACGCATCAAATACAACACGTAGCTTGGTGGTCGTGCTTTCCTTGTAAACTGCATGGTGAGGTAGGAAAGCCTGTGTACCAGTTTGACCTTCTTCGATGCTAAGGCTTTCAGTCATGTGGCCAAGATCAATATAATCTTGTATACAAGCCGAATATTCTGTTCGTAGATCGTTATTTTTACTGAAACGTCGCTCCAAAGATAATAAGCTCGCTGTTGCCCCTTGTTTAGAATGTCCTAATAAATTTTTATGTTCTTCGCTTTTGAAGGGTAATCGGACTTGATATCGACCATCTGGTTTTCTAACTACGTTACGTTTATAGTGTTCCTCACATTCTGTTTCTTCTTGTGTCCACATTTTGCTGTTTTCTAACTCTTCGATTTCCCAAAATCGTTTCAATTGGTTGCTAATTTCCATGTCTTCGTTAATTTCAATTTTCAATGTTTGTACGGTGTGCACACCTTCAATATTAATTTTGCCTGAGATAATCCAACCTAATTTTGTAAGTTGTATTATTGGACCTGATGGCAGTTTTCTAATTTGATCGAGTATGAGTTGAGCATAAGTGTCGGCTCCCAATATCAAGTCTATTTTGCTCGGTTGATCGAAGTACGGATCTGCCATTTCTAGGTTTTCTAGTTGTCTCCAAATCGATGTAGGAACGACTTGAGATGGTATTATGTTTGTAAGTTTATTCAAAATCAATGCTTCGATATTCAAATGTTCGTTGCTGTTCAATAGTAATCGACATTTTAAAACCCCACTAGGTGTCAATTCTTCTGTCTTTCCAATTCCTGATATCGTGATGTTAGTAGATGTTCTTTTGAGTCCTAATCTCTGGGTTGCAGATTCAGTTATTAATGATGTCTGTGATCCCTGGTCCAGCAAAGCACGGAGCACTACGGGTCCGTTTGTTGCTTCAATCGTCACTAATGCAGTAGCAAGTAGTACCTCTTTCCTATTGTTTGCTTTTATCGATTTGATGTCCATATTAGCAGAAAGCGAAGTCAATGGTCTAGGTTCGAAGGAAGGAGCATTTAAAGATTGATGATTTAATGTATGCTGGGTAGAAGTAGATGGTTGAGAGTGAAATGCTGTCGACGTCGAGGGTCGATTTTGTGTCTGTAAAGACGAAGTTTTGGGCTGTTGGACATGTGAATTTGAGTCATATTTGTGTAGCAAGGTATGGTGTGCTCTTTTGCACTTCAAACATCTGGATTTGCTGGGACAATTCCCAACTAAGTGTCCTTTAACTAAACAATTAAGACACAATCCATTTTTCTTTACTACATTGAATTTTTCTGTGTGGTCATATCGCAAAAACGTAGGGCATTGCCTAACATGATGACGGTCTCTACATAAGATACAATGCGAAAAGGATTCACTTTGTGCGACGTGTACATTTTGAGAAACACGTAATGGTTTGCTCCTTTCAGTGCCAGCCGCCTCCAAAGCTCTAAATCTCTGGTGCAAAAATTCTTTCAAATGATGAAATGATGATTTCTCCGGCTCACTTGTTCTTTGTAATTCCCATATTTGCCGAGTTTCAGATGGTAATCGCTGCGTGGTCAGATGGATTAAGATAGCTTCCCACAGATTTTCCACTTTCAAGCTTTCTATGGCTTGAATAATTTCGGTGGTTTTATCCATAAGCATCTTGATAGAGGACGCTGATTCGTCTGCGTTGCTGACGGTAAGCAACCTTTTAAATTGTGTGTTTAGAAGCACCTGTTTGTTATCATATCGTCTCATTAGTGTGGCCCAAGCCACTTCGTAGTTGGCTTCCGTAGTAGAGTAGTGCCGCAATAACTGTTCAGCATCACCCGACAGACTACATTTTAGATAGTGTAATTTTTGGACACATGACAAAGAGGACTTGTTGTGGATGAGAGAGGTGAATAAGTCTTTAAAAGACGTCCATTCACTATAGTTACCACTAAATCTGGGAAGTTCTATTCTTGGCAATCGAACATCTAATTCTTCGGATGGTCGTAATGACGGATCCGAATTCAATTTGGACGTGGGCGTTGCCTGTGCTTTTTGGTCCGATTGCAATTCTTCCAGATCGGTTTCAAAATTCAAACTAATCTCTTCGAATACATTATAGCATTGACTCACGAAGTAAGCATGTTCCAGATCGTTTTCTCCGGTAATTAAGTTCATGATTCGAGAATGTGTCTCCATGAAGGATCTTCTTATGTCTTGGACTCTTTGGAGCCATTTTGTGGCATACGCCAAAGTTTTTCTGGCTTTGGAGTCCTTTTTGAAATTGCTATATAATCTCGTGATTTGCTCTACGAGTATGGTCTGTTGCGCTGTAAGACCTTCCATATTAAAGTTTGAATTGAAGTAATCACGAAATTTAGACTGTTATTAAGGTGGTGATTTCTTAGTGGTTTGCTGCTTAACCGCTATTCACAACTGCCTGGCTAAACTAAATTTTGCAGCACAGAATCAAAAGCTAATGCCTATCTTTGAATTTACGGGATATTTTTGCGTTCGCGCACTAAAACACAATCACTTTCGACTTCGTGTGATGCCCTCACGTATGCACTTTGTTTTGCACGTGGTCAATTTGTGATGATGCATATGATATTATAATTAAAATGTAATCGATGTATCTAGTGTAATTCACTAGTTTCAAAATATGTATGTATATATGTGTCTATGATGTGATGTGTATGAAATTCTTACGTGTAGTGTAATGTAGTGTAATGGTGTTCAATATGCGGTATGCGAATATATATACTCTGTGTAATGTTCAATTCTTCGCCTTCGCATGTGTTTCAATATGTGATATTTAATTTTCTATATTTAATTTGTGTTATCATTTTAATTTTGGACCAGGAAATAGGAAGAAAATATCATAAATATAAAGGAAAGAAAAGGAACGGACTCACCAAACCAAAATTTTGCTGCAACCATTCAATTTATGGTTTCGTTATTTGTCCAATCTTACTCGACCGCGCACACCCGATTCAATGCTTATTATTCTTTCACTGTAATTAATCACTACTTTCGAAGTTCACCAACTCTAGTAGTTTGCACAGACGTAGCACGAGTTCAAATTACAAATCCAAAATTATCCGTACGCATCCGTACGGATCCGGTTCGAAGGACCATTAAATATGTTCACTCAAATAGCAACGCTCCGCTTTCATCTTGAAATATATGTATTTCGACTATTCGAATGTACAACACTAAGATTTTAACAATTTCTATTACACGAGTTCAAGTTATCCAATTGCACGTTAACGAGCACGATCAGTTCAATCAATTAGAAACACCAGTTTGATCAATTAGAAACACTTCGCTTTCAATTTGAAATCTATTTATTTCAACTATTCGAATATACAACACCAAGATTTTAATAAGTTTTATTACACGAGTTCAAGTTATCAAAATTGTACGTTAACGAGCACGACCAGTTCAGATTCCTTCGTTCTGTTTGATACCACGATAGAGAGTGAAAAAATACGGTAAATTGCTTATCAATTTTTAACGTTACTTTTTAGTACTATGAACTTGGTCGAGAATGGTGCTTTCGAATTTTGAATACAATCTTAACATACATATTTTCTACTGTCAATTTCATTATTTACGTTTGTACAATCCTATTTTGACGATACGTCGAATTCGATTGATTTTCACAAATTGCAAGTTCGCTGGGTGACGATTATTTAGGCCTTTATTTCGTAAATTCTGAAACACCGGCGTGGCCCGAACATAGGAGTTCCTCAAAATTCACTTCCGCCGCCAAAAAGTTTAGGATATCTGAATTTGAGAAAGTCATGGACCTACTTACTATATACATCTACGTTCTCGGAAAATTTCAGCTCAATCGGATCGGCCACTCCAGAGATTATCTCGCTTAATCATTTTGCTTATATATGTATATATATATATATATATATATATATATATATATATATATATATATATATATATATATATATATATATCTATATATATATATATATATATATATATATATATATATATATATATATATATATATATATATATATATATATATATATATATATATATATATATATATATATATATATATATATATATATATAGAAATATGAATTTTTGGCGAAACGAGTTTAATACTATTGTTCTTCGAACATTAGTAAAAAATACGTAGATGTCATTATCGAAACAAATTTTTCAAAACATTTCAATTTTCGTAAAGTACAAGGTACTTGTTTATCAAAAAAGGATTGCCTTGGCAACCTAAGTACGTTTGTTCTATGTCTCGTTGCTTCTCGTGTGCGTATAATCTCTCATTAAAAAAATGTTACGAGATTATCTGTGAAAAATTTGAAATTATGTACTTAAGTCAGGGAATAATTTTAATATAGAATTTAATTAGGTTAAACATCTTTCGAGTGTTTATCTCGAGAGAAAGAAGTGTTTGCAAGATAAGATAAGAACGCTAAATGCATAATGTAAATAACTTCTACTGATTTGAATTAATTTGTAGTTTTTCGTCTTTTTACGAAAATTCGAAGAACATTAGTATTAAAATCGTTTTCCCGTTTTTTAATATATATATATATATATATATATATATATATATATATATATATATATATATATATAGATATATATAGATATATGTATATATATATATGTATATATATATATATATATATATATATATATATATATATATATATATATATATATATATATATATATATATATATATATATATATATATTGTAAGGGCCGATATAAATGAATATTAAAACCACAGTAAAACGAGTTCGGCTACGATTTAACTGTTTGTTTATTTGTATGGTCTAGTACACGCTCTGATCACTTGACACAAAGACTCATCAAACCCACACATGCAGAGGCGTAGCCCACTTCACGTGGCACTTGACTCTTTTGGTACTTCCACTCGGGTAAAATGTCTTTGCAGCAGCGTTCAAGCTGGAGGCGGATTCTGTCTTACAACTCGGCCAAACTGACGGGAGATCGTCCTCGATCGAGAAAGTATTCGACTCGACAACTGCTTCAGTAATGTTAGCTACATTGTCGTTGACTTCAGCATCCAAGTATTTGGGATCCCATGCGTCTTCATCCAGCCACTCCTCATCCTGGTATTCTTCGGTGTCTGACTCTATCTGAAAATTTTGATCTACTGGGGAATTTGCTTGCCATCTCTTCAACCTACCCACCTCAACTATTCCATCATAGGGTAATTGTGATTGCTGACAGTTTTCAATATCCCGTAACACATATCTATCATTATCTAGTACTTTGTACATCATAAAGGGGCCACGGAATTTTAGGATTAACTTCTTATTTTCTTCTATGTCCAGCAACCTTAAGATTTCTTCAAAGTCTTTAAAAAAGTTGTTGACTGGCCTTTGTGCGCTTTCGCCCGAAAACTCTGGTAAAACTAATTGCACATCTCGGTAATCTATTTAATAAACCTGAACGTAATTATCAAGGGCCTATACGACATGCCTACTGAAGAAATAGTAGAGGATTTGGAAGCACATTGCTTTCATCCTATTGAGTGTTTCTTCTTGAAAACAAGAACGGGAAAGTCAAAATTACTGAAAGCTATATTGCCCAAGAATGAAACAGGCATTAACAATATCCGTGCCATTTGCCACCTACTTGTTCAGGTAGAAACCCAAAAATCGAGAAACGGTCAAGCACAATGCCATAATTGGCAGCAGTTTGGACATTCGTCAAATAACTGCCATGCATAACCATGATGCGTGAAATGTGATGGTCTTCATCACTTCAAGAGTTGTCCCAAAAAAAACCCGAAGAGAAAGCAAAATGTGTAAATTGTGGAGGAGACCACCCAGCAAGCTACAGAGGTTGCCCGCGTAACCCCCAAAATCTCAAAAAAAACTTTCGCTGAAATTGCAGGGTACATAAAAAATCTAATTCGAAAAAGAAATATAATTCGAAGGAAATGTAGAAGTTCTGGAATGTCCTGAACCAGGGGAAGATAGTTTCTGGAATTTAACGAAATACTTCCGAAAAAACTCTAAAGTAGCCAGGGTGCCTACTCACGGTACGCAAGGACTCCATTACTACAAAGAAAGGAAAGCGAAAGCCCTTGGAGACACACTAGAGCTTCAGTTCCGCGAAAACATCTTTTCAGACGAAGATTCGGAAGAGGAATTATTCGAGAGGAGAGTACTCAGAGCCAGTAATAATATTCTTAATTCGACAGCCTCCCCCAATTACATCATTCCAAAAACCAGTACTCAAGAGGCCAAGGACACACTAAATGGGCTCAAACGCCGCAAAGCTCCAGGCTGGGATTGTATTAATAATGACTGCCTAAAACACCTACCCGCTAATATTATTCAACCCATTGCCGACCTCATAAATACAATTTTAGAAAAACCAGATTACCATACAGCCTGGAAAATGGCAACAATTACAGTCATCCCCAAGCCTGGGAAAAACTTAATCTTTCCACAAAACTGGCCACCTAATAGTCTACTCAGCTCGATAGCGAAAATTGCGGAGAGAATTCTTCTCTCGCGCTTGTTTCAGGAAATCTCCACCAGGAATATAGTCCCTGCTGAACAGTATGGTTTCAGACCGAACCATTCCTGTGAACTCCAACTTCCAAGAGTAGCGCAACGCATTATAACGGGATTTAACCAGCTAAAATCAACGGGGCTTATAATGTTCGCTGTATGTAAGGCATTTGATAAAGTCAGGCATGCAGGACTTATCTTCAAAATGCATGAGCTCCAAATCCCTCCCCACTTATTAAGACCATTGCGTCTTTTCTCAAAGGCAAAAAATTTCAAGTTCAAATTGACGAGCGGTTTATTGAAGCAGGCGTGCCACAAGGGTCACCACTCTCACCCATATTATACTAATTATATACGGCAGACATACCCACTCAACCGAATAGGAACACTAAACTAGCCCTGTTCGCAGACGATACGTGCATGTTTTATACATCCTGATCAGCACAAATCATTTTTTTGAGGCTACGAAACTCAACTTATCTACTTTTGAACAATTTTCAAAGGTGGAAAGTTAGAATCAACCCCGACAAATTATAAGCAATATTTATCACGAGACGAAAAAGACGAAGGAGAAATAAGTTGGGCAACAACAGCAAAGTACTTAGGACGCACATTCGACAGAAGACTCAGCTGGAAAGAACACATAAGAAAAAGGAAAGCTGAATGTACTTACAAAATTAATTCCCTGCTTCCCATGCTTAAAAACAAAAGGCTCAATGGCAAAAACAGACTGCTTATCTACAAACATATTATAAGACCCACTCTACTGTACGGTAGGACATTAATTCAACAAACATATAAAACTCAGAAACACCAGCTCTAAATCTGTCAAAACATATCCCTTAGTAGGATTTTTCAATTTCCATGGTACGTAAGAAATAAAGACATCCACAAACACTTAAGAATTGAAACAATTTGTCAAATACATACGAGATAGAGCACTAAAACTTTTTGACACAATAGACCGACACTCGAACCCCACCACGAATCATCTTCAGCTCAGGAATGATAGAAACAAAACTTACCCCGACCTAAGGGATATTATTTAAATACAATGTTGAACGTTTAACCGAAATTGTTGAGATGCTAGCCGAGTGAACAAAACACTCGTCCAGAAAAAGGGAGCAAAGGTGTTCGGCACCAGTTCCAGGAAAACAAAGTTCTCAGCAGTTCAAGGATATCAGTTTTTAGTTGAAGCTCAGTTCAAAAGGATAATTTAAATCGATTTTGAATAATGTGACCCATTAGATAAATTATGGGATCGAGAAAGCAGTTTCATACGATGGAATTGCAGAATATTCAAAGGATGCATCAGAATGATTTTTCCATCAGGAAATTTGCCGAGCTTTTGGGGGGTGGTAGCGGGTAGTAGCACTTAACTTCTTTGTACCTCTATAAGTACGGGCACACCTCTGGTTGGAGTCCTCTCTCCTTTGCTATGGAACATCACAGTGAATATTCACCTAATGAAGGTGGACTATGCCGGCTGCAAAGTGATTACTTATGCGGACGACATAGCAGTGGCAGTGTTGGGAAAGTATTTATCCACGCTATCGGAGATGTTAAATCACTCTCTTGACATACTTTCACGTTGGAGTCGTGAGTGCGGCTTGAATATGAGTCCTAGCAAAACGGAGCTAGCACTGTTTACAAGGAAGTACAAAGTTCCTTGTTTCGAGTTACGCAAATTAAAGGGGGTCCCCATTGACCTGAGCTAGAGGATCAAGTACTTAGGACTTATCCTTGACTCGAAGTTACTATGGACCTACAATCTAACAGAAAGAGCTCGGAAGGCTTTCAACGCACTTTACTGCTGTAAGAGAGCCATAGGAGCGAATTGCAATTACAGACTCGTACTGTTACTTGGCTTTAAACTGGTGTGGTTGAGCTAATTCTATTGTTTAGGGTGGCGTTCTGGTGGCAGGCTGCTTTAAAGACTACCTGCAAACGGCAGCTTGAAAAAGTGCGGAGGATGGCTGCACTACCTGTAACTGGTGCGCTCTACTCCATCCCTACTAAGGCACTCGTCGTGTTACTTCATTGGCTGCTAACTAATCTACTTATCTTACAGCAAGCTAATCTTGCTGTTGTGAGACTAAATTGTATCTCGGCATGGAATAGAACAGATTCAGCCATGCGAGGATTTTGGTCGAGGGAGTTCCCGCTCCAGTGGGTGCTGACTACATCGCTCCGCAATGCCTACTAGATTTGCGGTTCACAACTCGCATTCCGGGTAGGGATAAATGGCGTGATGGTGTCAAAGCTAAACAATAGAGTCGGTAGTGGTGTATACTCAGATGAGCTGAATCTCAATGTGTCCCTCCATCTACCAGACCATTGAAGTGTCTTTCAGGCGGAGGTTACGGCTATTTTACAGGCAATTGACTGGCTTCTGCGTAATCGAATATTCGGGGTCAGTATTGGTATTTTCACAGATAGCCAACCGGCTATTAAATCCTTTGCTGGCCCTTGTACACTGTAAATGGTTGTTGCTGAATGCCGTGCATCTTTTAGGGATATATCGAGACATTCGGTTGTTCAATTGATTTGGGTACCTGAACATAGGGGTTTTCAGGGCAACTGTGAGGCCGATGATCTAGCACGGCTTTAAACCTTGTTACCGGAGGTCTCTTGCTCCCTCTCAATAGGCATACCGATGACATCGGTCAAATTGGCCATCAGGCAAAAATATCTCGAGGATGCTAGGAGATCCTGGGTAGATGAATCATCCTGTGCAATAGCAAGGTAGTTCTGGGTATCCATGGATGCGCATCGCACCAGGAAGCTTTTAGGCTTAACTCGAAGTGCTGTTCGTTGCACTGTGGGAGTTTTTACGGGCTACTGCCTCATAAGACGGCATGCACAACGATTGGGAGTGCAGTCTAACGATTTCTGTCAGATTTTTAGCTCTGAGGATGAAAAAAAGTCCATCCTTCACCTCATGTGTCAGTGCCTGGCGTTGGCAAGGAGAAGGTTGGCGGCAATTGGTGCGCCCTTTCTCTCAAATCTGACCGAGCTGTCCCTGGTCAATTTAAAGGGGATAGTGCGTTTTGCCAAGGGAAGCAGATGGTTTCCCGAGTTCAGTGAGTAGGAGAGAGTCACAAATTACTGTTGCATCACAACGGGCCTCTCTTGTGCCTATGTGTATCGGTCGGTAGACCTCTGTGGATCGGCAGCCACTTCAATCTACTTACCTACCTATAACTTCTAATGCAGTCATTGGATCGAAACAAAATTCGCGAGGTGGGTTCACGTCGACGTGAAGCAGTTGGTATTGGTGTTAACAAAGGGTTGCCAGCAAGAACCGTTATGATTATTTTCGCATCAATAAATGCTAACATTAAGTATTCATATGGTGAACATCTATTTTGAAAATAAGTAACCAATGTTTAAATTTTCCACATTCTGGAAATTTTTCAGATGGCAACCCCAAATATCTTTCTATTCCTGTAATTTTCGATTAGATCATCGGATTAAAACAAAATTCACAAAATTAGCTGATTTTGGCGTGATTAAGTTGTAGTAGACTTTTGGTCGCAGTGATTGTAAAGTGTTACCAGCTCTAAGCATTTTCACCTTAAATGATATAGTAGATACTGCCATGAAATTCTCAGATGCTTACAAAGAAAATAAGTAAGTTTATGGCAAACTTCACATAATATCGAATGCAGTCACCATGTAATTTTGAGCTGATATTATATTTGATGAATTACGTTCACATTTTAACAATATTTTCAATCTGAAATTTGGTTTTATCTCAGGAATTCTTATCCAAAAACAAAGTTGTGCACCGAGATCTAGCTGCTAGAAATGTACTTGTATGTGATGACAAAACCGTCAAGATTGCCGATTTTGGGTTAGTGAATTAATCATGTCTAGTTAGTTAATAATTGATTTTTAATGAAAAAACTATTATTTTTTCATGTTTCAGTTTGAGCCGTGATATATACCAGGAAAATATCTATAAAAAGACTGGAAATGGAAAACTACCAATTAAGTGGCTGGCTTTAGAGTCAATGACTCATCAAGTGTATACTAGCCAAAGCGACGTGTAAGTTATGAAAGATAATAAATGTACTTTATTATATACACACACAACGACATTTCTAGTATAATAGAATTTTTCATGCATGCTCATAAGCGGTCCTTATTATTTATTGTAATTAGAAGTCGTTTATTTACATCTATTGAAGCCCAACGTATCTTTAAGTTTTCGTCTTGCATTAAATTTCAGATGGTCTTATGGTATATTGTTATACGAAATTGTTACACTTGGCTGTACACCATATCCTCTTATACCTACAAATCGTCTGATTAAATTGCTCAAGGCTGGTTATCGGATGGAGAAGCCGAAGAACTGTAATGAATCACTGTAAGAACAACCGTTCCTTCTACCATTTTAATTATTGATATCCACTTATCCATTCTTAGTATTTGTTTGAAGTGGTAAATTAATCTTAATCATGTCTATGTCTTCATTAGATATGATCTGATGCAATCGTGCTGGCGAACAAAACCGACAGAACGACCAAAATTTGCTGAAATCTGCCGAATACTTGACGAGTTACTAATAAGCACTCCTGAGGACGAAACTATCAACTTAAACTTAATGGAACATGTCACAAATAGGTAGTTCAGCTTAAAGCTTTGGTCAAACATCGCTACTTTCACTACGCAGTTTTCAGGTTGCAGAAGCAAAAACTGCTAACTTTGTTCACACATAGTTAGAGATGGGCAAATGCGCTCATAGCTCACCACTCACCACTCACTTTTACAGTGCAGCGCCTGAAAAAAGCAAAGCATAGTCTGCGAACGAAAGCTCTGGTTTGACTAAACTTAGTGAAATGTGCAGCGAAAAGTATACTGAGAGTACGGCGCAACACTGTAAAAAAGAGTCATGAGTGGTGAGCTAAGAGCTATTTTGCCCATCTCTACACATAGTGGGTGCAACCCACTACTTTTACCGCGCGCAAAGGAGTAGCTGCAACTTCTTGCGAAGAAAACTGCAAAGGTGTTCACACATAACTCGCAGTTTTTGCTGCGCGCAACCTCTGTTGCAGTATTTTACTATTTAGTTTGTTATAAAGTTTCAATTAATTGTGTTAGTATGTATTTCGATGATCCAAAAGCAATTTTCAGTGCATTAAAGGAAAAGTATTTAAAGGTATAAAATAAACAAAATGTATTTCATAATAGTTTAATGAACTTTATCAAGAGTAGGAATAATGACAAAACATACGCAAATATTCAAAAATAAAAAACATCTAAAAGAAACTATGTTTCATTAAATAAAAACTTATGAGTTCAGACATTTGGATACAATTTTTTTTCATCATTCACTTTGAATTAAAAACGATTGAATTTTAAAATTGTAAAAATTTTAAATCATTTTCATAGTTTGATAATGGAGGCTATATTCTACCATTTCTAAATTTTGAAATACTTACCGTAAATAATATTAAAATTGCTGTCACTACCGTACCCACAATACTGACACTTCTCAAGGCACTAATTGAATCGGCAATAACAAAACGTAAAGCTGCAGACGCAGCCGCAGCAAAGTTTCAACCAGATCAACATGTTTTTGCTGCACTTGCTACTCATTGAAAAGCTCTTCATACATCGCTACTTTAGCCTAGTACTATACTCTTCGCGAAACGATTTCAACGGTCAAATCCCATACAAAAAGAGCTTTTCAATTCGTCAGTGAACAATTCGCTGGCGGACAAGTACTATACTCTAATGAACGAGATCGAAGGCGCAAACCGCAAATTGAAAATGCTAATAGGTGTCGGTAAGTAACATTTTGCAGCTTCTCAATGGGTCGGATCCCTTTTAATTCAGCGAAATAAGTAATTTTTATTGATTAAAGTGGTTACCAGTTGAAAGTGAAAATGTGTAACGTTTTATTGTGTGTTCGCGTGTATTTGCTGCATTCTTTTTGTGATGGGGAAAAATTATTGCACTTAATATGCTAGGTGTATACGTATATATCTTGAAATATGTACGGCGATCATCAATTTTCTCCCTCTAATGCAAATCGAATATTTGGCTGTCGATATTTATAGTTGTTACTTACCCTCTAATGCAAATCGAATATTTGGCTGTCGATATTTATAGTTGTTACTTTTTATTCGTTTACAGATCATATGCAATTAGTGATGGCTAGTTGAAGATGTTTATTGCTGTTATTTTGAACTTTTATTATATGTCCTCTGTCTTGCGTGTATTTATTCCCTATTGAAATGCCGGTGGTAAATTTGCTACAAATGTATCCCTATTTGACACTACGTATAATAAGCTGAACTGACTAATAATCACTGAAAACTATAAAAGTTTTCAAACATAGATGATCGATTCGTCGACACAAAATGTGTGCGAGGTAAAGAAAGTGTACCTCTAGTCTGTGCAACAGATAAAATTTTAAATATTCACTATTGCATGCCAATTAAAATTTCCTTAATTGTTTTTGAAGGTGTTACATTTATTGCTGAGGACAAAAGGTTCATTTTGACATAGTATAAACATAGAAAACTAGGCCGGTTTCCTGGGAGACTTAAGCCGTTTATGTATACTGAGCTGACACGCTGGTTAAGTAGCACATTACGCTATGACGATTTATGAAGGGAAGAAGCATGGTATATAATTAATTTTGATTCATTGGTATGCTGAATTATATGTAGATAATCTGAACACTTAATTAGATGACGAAATACGGAAACTATTCAAGTGTGGCTAAATGCGCATTTTGGCGCCGACATAGATCTCTTGCTTCTGTTATTTGGGACTATATGTATATGAAAATGCATCCGCTTCTCATAGTGTACAATAATTAATCGTATTCAGACATTTGTTGTAGTTAGGGACTGAAAAATACAACTGAAATCCCAACCTCCAGAATTCAGCTGTTGGGATGTGTCACAAGACTCTACGAAGCCACTTCAGGCTCTACTAATCCACTTGAGACTCTCCAGATCAAAGCATTTGTAAGGACATTTCAGATGACTTTCATAACACTCTCAGTGTGAGACTGTAAAGCTTTTAGCGGTGCTATGTAATGACAAGGTAAATTTACATCCATATGAGAAGAATTATAATCTTATATTAAACTTTTTATAAAAATTATAATCCTATATTAACCTTTTTTTTGAAAATTGAGTATCTGGACTACGTGCTATTATTTCTCTCTTTCTAGCGACTCTTGTACGGAGAGTGCAACTTTTATAAAAATACTTTTGATCTCACAATTACACCCTCACAAAAGTACTTGTGTACACTAATGAGCATTGTAAAAGTTAAACAATAAGAGCTTTATTAGTGTCTTTATGAAAATTGAAACATTTTTATAAGGCTAAAATAGCTCTCATAAATGACCCATTTAATACTAATAGCACACTAATTACCTACAAGGCTGATATCACTAGAACTGTCCTCTAAATTTTCCTCTTATAAGACTCTTGTAGTATCTTATAAGAGAAAAAATGTCACTTGGTTTCTTATTCCCAAATATATTTATTACCAATATATTCCTGTTATAATACATAATCGCAATAACGATCAAGAGATTTTGATCAAACACTTTCAAATTGTTCCCTCACTCTTGAGCTTAGAAACCAACGCTTCAATTGTGATGCAAAAAACTGAGACTTTCGATGAAATCCAAATGCAATGCCGTTTCAAGTTAATCTGCCGTTCCAGTCACGCTAAAATCTACTTTGACTTTTCAATAAATTTGTTTACTCATTTCATTAATGTTCCTCGCTAAAAAGAGCTTTAAACTGATTAAAGCAAGTTCGCATAATATACGTTTGAACTACTTTCGAGCAGACATATTTGACAATCACCTACATCCGGCCTCAAACTTGACTAGTGCTCGCATTTGACTCACAAAATAGTGCCATCTATTATTAATATCGGCATGCTATTTTGCTGCTGCTGAAAGGGTACTTTTCGCGACAATTCGTTTCGCTCGAGTATAGAAGTAGGCCATCACTGTCAACGTAAGGAGACAGAAATCACAGTTTATCCATGTTTTCATAAAAGAAATTACTGATTTCGATCCTTTTGGAGTATCTCCGTGTGTAGATTGCAGTAATTGCAAACATAAACCAGTTCCGAACAATTTGAGTAGCTTAGTGTGTAGAGGGCCTTAATTAGCCGTAAAGACCTTGTCTAAACTTTAGATTTAACTCATACACTGAAAATATTTCTAAACCGTTCGATCTCACAATTAAAGCTGTTATTATTATTATTATTATTATTATTATTATTATTATTATTAATAATGTTGCAATATTTTAATGCTATACTTTCATCACATGATATTATTAGAGTTTATTAAAAACATCTCCGTTTTCTACAAATACCCTTAATTTTATGAGTTGAATCTTTTTACTTAAGTTCTTTGCTGGAGTCACAATTCACCAGGCGCGTCGGTAAATCAGGTGCAAATGACTTAATACAGCTGCCTGAACATTTTCTGATGGAAGTCCTCGAATGCTCGAAATGATTCGATTGTATTCATGTTCTTCGAATTGTGAATACAATTTTGGCAGATGCATTTCGCTGTACAATTTCTTAATTTGATCTACCTTAGCAGCATCTAAGAATTAAAGACATTGAAAAATTTCTATTTGATTATACTAATTTACCTCATATACCTTTTTGACCGTAACATTCTTTCATTATTCGTTTTTGGTCTTCTGATGCACGTTGCATGCATACAACAGCCAACCATGTACACTTGTTGCTTTCAATATCTGTTCCTTTCTTTAGCCGATTCGCCGGATCAGCGAAACAGTCTAAATAGTCATCCTGAATTTGAAATAGATTGCCAATTCGTTGGAGAATGGGTTTGGTCAGAGCAAAGATTTCAGGATCTTCGTATCTAAAAATAAAGGTAAAGAAAACTCTAGCGCATAAAAAACTAAAATAGAAACTGATTTTGAAAGAAAAGCAGAAGCTATGAATAAAAGATGTTTCATGACTGAGAAGGAAAAATAAAGTTCATGTTTTTCAAACAATGATTTCGGAATACAAGCACCAGTGTAGATACTGAATACCGCGGAAAGCACCATATTTTGCGATGTTTGCCGATGGTAGAGAAGGGTAGACTGTAAATAGAGTACCATCAGCTGGCACCAGAAAAACACATCAAACCAAATTAGTACATTTTATCAAGTGCAAAAGTGAGAGAAGCATACTCTCAAATAACAGGTGAGATTATAAGTGGCAGGTGAGAATGCGTTGGTGTGCATATGATCCCATCAAGAAAAAGTAAGCGCAGCGAACTTCGCTGGCACCTTACGAAATTGTCGGTAGTGGATAAAGACACGATATCGAAAGAAAGTATCGATAGTTTCGATATCGATCGATAGTTCGAGATCGATAGTTTAAGTAGTATCACAACCAAATATTGACATAAGTCCCGTTCTCATTGCGACAATACTGATATGAGTACATATCATATGATATTTAATAGTTTTCAAGATGCAATGCACACAGATTTCTGCAATAATATACAAACAATGACAACAAAATCTTAAAATAATTGACTTTTTTGTTTCCAAAAGCGAAATGATTGAGGTTTTTAGCCGAAATTAACACCTAGAGTCTACATAGGCCATGAGCTCTGCCATATGCGATGGCAACGAATGTCAGTTTATGGCATGTCATCTGATGGCTGGGCAACGGCATGTCATGCCATATCATTTTGAAAATGTCGCTCAGCAGTGAACATATGCCCGCTATCCGGTGTTTGAGAGCACTGCGAAGGTTAGAGGAAGCAGAATGTGAGGAAAGGCGCAAATTGAGGAAGAAGCGAACATATGTTTTCATAAACAATTTTTTTTTGTATTCGTTTAGGGTTTGTAACACTATTTCCCTCGACATCGCCATTTTGAAAATGAACAACTGTCAGAATACCCATGGCCATTTGCATGGCCATACTTATGGCCATGCAAATGTCTTGCCATATGGCTTGACATTTATGGTATGCCATCAAATATGTTATGCCATGTATTGTCTACATTTTCCATTTCCATGGCAAGTCGAATGTTATGCCATCTCCCATGGCCAATGTGGACGCGGCGTAAAGGGTATATGACACTTTTCTAATAAACATCAATGGCATATTGATTTGAAATAAAACCAACACTTAATACATAAACTTTTATTGAATATAATAAATTATTGAAAGAAAACCATCAGTTGCGCTTAATGTAATCAGCATGATTTGAATTTTCTAGCTTCCAATCGAAACATTTTCTCAAAATACAGTTTTTCTTTAAGAAGCTAGAGGTATTGCAATATACTGACAGATGTGTCTTGATATTTCTAAGGTAATATACTCTATTTCCTAGCGTCCATTTATTAGTACTAAATCTTTAATTTGGTATTTTAATCTATTTATTTCAACCAAACAAGGCATACAAAAAAAAACACTTACAATTAATATTGAACAATTTATATATATTTGTACAATAAACAATAATGAACCAATTTTAAAAATATAACCACCTTTGGTAGGGAATTGGATAGGGCATTTATGACGTGAGCACCTTAATCAGAGCAGTTTTAAACCTAGGTCGGGAAATGGTTGGGGAATAGTGTTTTGAGAAGCTATTGAATATTTTGCAACATCTATTGATTGGCTCATTGTTGGCGTAAACTGTGTGCTGTCGGTATTCATTGAGTAAACGTGTGTGCCTCGTCTGCCTTACTGATTCGTTGAAGGTGATCTTTTTGGACAGGGACGCAACATTGATCAAGCCCCTAATAACATCAAAAGTAAAGCAGGAGCATATGACTTCCTCCGCGAAGATAGACTTGATAGATTTAAGAGATTTATCCTGTATCTGTATGAAGGTAGATTATCAAATTCGTAAGGATTATACAGATCTCTCAACGCAAATAGCAAGAACTGCTTCTGCACTGATTCGAGCCTATCGCTATGGACATCAAAGGTAGAGTGCCAGACAATACATGCATATTCGAGCAATGGCCGAACTAGAGCTATGTATAAAGACTTCGTGACCCATAGGTTTTTGAATTCCTTCGCACGTCGTTTGATGAATCCAAGCTGCTTATTAGCCTTGCTTAAGACTTTGTCATAGTGTAAATTAAAACGCAGCTTTTTATCCAAAGTAACCCCGAGGTCGATGACATTGTCAACATTATTGATTGCAACATTATTGAGGCGGTAATCAAAATTTTTATTACTGGTTTTGCGGGAAAAACTAATAACTTGATATTTACTGACATTAATTTCAAGATTATTTTGTTTGCACCACTGCTCAAGAGAAAGCAGTTTCAATTGAAGGAAAACTGAGTCATATTTCGATTTAATTGTGTGGTACATTTTCAGATCATCTGCATAAAAAAGGTGAGGGATGTCTGCTAAAACTTCAGAAAGATCCGATACGAAAATATTGAATAAAAGAGGCTCCAAGTAACTACTTGTGGTACACCTGATAAAACTTCAATTTTTTTTGGATAGGATACCCTGAAACTTAACCTACTGCGTCCTATTTCGAAGATAAGAGTCTAACCAGTTTAATAAGAGACCCGAGATACCAAATTTCTGTAGTTTGATTCGAAGAATATCATGATCAACACGATCAAAGGCCTTGCTGAAGTCTGTGTAGATGGTATCAATTTGATGCCGTTTTCCATGCCACAGAGAACATCTAAGACGAGAATCACGAGGTTGGTAGAAGTTGACCTGCCTTTTCTAAAACCATGTTGTTGTTCATTTAGAAGAGGTTCTATTAGAGTAGTGAGCTTATCACAGACAATTTTTTCAAATAGTTTAGGCAATCCTGATAGTATTGCAATACCTCTGTAGTTATCAATTGACCGCCTATCACCACATTTAAAAATCGGGGTCAGATGGGATGATTTCCAGAAGGAGGGGAAAGCCCCACAAGGAAGTGATTTGTTGAAAATTAAATACACGGGTAAGATAAACGACTCCATGCATTCGAGTATGAAACAAGGAGGTAGCAAATCAGGACGAGGACCCTGGTTGACATTAAGATCTTTGATGGCCTTTGCGATCTCCTCTCTAGTTAAATACATTTCACAGATGATATTTGGTGGGAATGTTTGAGAGAAAAGAATGTTAGTAATGCTTGTACATGAACAAAATACTTCCTGGAAATGCTCAGCGAACAGGTCACAAACTTCGTGAGGGCATGACGAACAAAAGTTGTTTTTGTACATTGAAGTAGGGTAGCTAGGGTTGCCAACTCAGTGGATCGGAAATCCGGGAGGAAAATAAAAAAATAAGTGAAAAACAATTTTATATTATTTGAAATGATATTTCTTTACTCAACGAGTTGCTTGTAATGTCTTCTGATTTGCAAGGATAAAGCTATATAATAAAATTTGTGCATACCTGAATTTCTGATTTTACATGTTTCATTAAGCCGATTAAGAGGAGCAAAAGAAGAGTAAATAAGAGGAGCAAAGAGGAGCAATAAAGACATGGTGCCTGCCATTATCGACACGCGCATCCCACACATGACGTAAGCGATGATCTCGAACTGATAAACAACTCTGTTGAGCTAATAAAGAACCTTGTTGAGCTGACAGCACAGTTGGGCTGATAAATAGGGTAGTTGAACTGATAAACAACCCTGTTAAGCTAAAAGCTCAGTTGAGCTGTTTATTAGTTCAAAGATCATCGCTTACGTCATGCGGGGGCCGATAGTCGAAGGTACCATGTCCTTATTGGTCCTGTTATTTGCACCCCTTTTGCTCCTCTTAAGTGCGCCAGAACTGGTATTATATATCTACTGACCACAGTTCGTTAACTACGCTGAAAACACGATCAGCGGCAACATTTGCGATAGGGATCGATAGAGCGAATGTAACAAGTTTTTTTATATCTTTGCCCGATTCTTCTTTACATTAAAAAAAAATTAACCCAATGCAAGTCTTTCCTCTTTGTTTTACTTGCGACAAGGTCATGCACTTCTCGAACTTCTCAAACAGTAATCGTCGTACAATTTATCCTCATTTACTGGCTCATGTAGAGAAGCACTCAGATCTTTTATTAAATCAATTGTACAAACCTAGTGCAATTTACGATTTTTAATCACGCATATAAAAGCGAGCATAAATATAAATAAAAAAACTCTAGCGCACCTGAACCGCTAGAAACACTAATGTTCGAAGAACAGTAGAAGAATCGTGCAGGTTTTGAGTGCATATTCCACCACATGAGCTGCTTATTACGGCCAAACTGTTTCAAATGCCACGTTTTACTTTGGTCTCAAGAATGCATTATAACTCATATGGTAGAAGGTTTCAGATATTACCACTGGCATGAATTTCAACGTTTGTGAGAGCGAAACACGGGTTAATTATATTCGTTATCAGTTGCTTGTTTCACAAAATTTTGAAAGCAGCATCTCATATAACATCAATGAAGAAAATGCTCAGTGCCTGCAACACTGTAACTGAAGTTGGTGTTTGGGGCTGCGATCCGAAAAATTTGCAGAACTTTGGAAATTGAAACATCGGTTATTTATTTTCATTGTAAATGTTTCCGGCATGAATACTAACTGTTAGCATTTATTGATACAAAAGTAGCACAACCGACTCGTGCTGGCAACCTTTCGCCAGTATCAAAGCCAAGAATATATCACATCTGCTTCACGTTGTTATATTACATTCGAAGTTATAGGAGTATAAAGAAATTTAGGGTTACCTGCAGCAAGGTTTTTCAAATAATCGAAAGCTTAATATTTGCTGTTTATTGTCACTACAATATCATTACCAATTGAAAATTCTACGATAAAACCGCTTAATAAAGATATTGCAAACAAACACAAATCCAACAATAGCTGGCAACCCTATCGTGGCTTTTCAACCAAATTTGGCTTGAATAATGTTTATGATAGGTTCCATTAATTGTATGAAATTCGTATTGATTCCATGACTGCAATAGAAGTTATAGGGCAAACAGTTTTATTTTTCTGAGCGAATTTTCAAAACCAAAGATACAAAAATTACCATAGCTGGCAGCACTAATCGAATTTTCCAACCAAATTTCTATCAAACAGAGTTTAGAGTAAGGTGCAGCTACTGTGTCAATTTCATGAAAATCTGGTTACTAATTCACATTTCATAGGGCAAAAGCAGTTTTTTTCTTTGTAATTTTTCAAGATGGCACCACTGGCACAGAGTTGCCGACAATTCAAAATCGCTTCTATCAGATCTGGTCCTACTTAAGTCCAATGCATTTTGTAAATTTCAATTATATCTGATTATTGATTCGTGAGCTCCCGTGAACAGAAGTTTTTGATGTTAAAAATATAGGTTAACTCGAATAGGGTTACCGTTCTTGTCCGACATGAAATTTCCAAAGATTTACTTTGAACGTGTAGATAAAGCATAAGATTTGTATACAGATTGGTTTTATTGCAAGAAACGGACATTTTTAGGATATTCGATGGTTTCAATGTTTTCACTTCCAAATTTTGATTTTTTTAAATTTAAGACACCAAAATTATCATAGCTGGCAGCTCCAACCGAATTTTTTGACCAAATTTCTACCAAACGTGGTATTAAATAAGGTTCAGCTACTGTCTGAATTTCGTCAAAATCGAACGATTCAATCAGAATTTATAGGGCTAAAAGCAGTTATCTTTTTTAGTGATTTTTCAAGATGGCACCACTGGCACAGAATCGCCCGCATTTCAAAATTACTTCTATCAGATCTGGTCCTATTAAAGACCAATACATTCTGCAAATTTCAATTAATTCTGCTCATTGGATCGTGAGTTTCCGTGAACAGAAGTTTTTGATGCTAAAAATATAGGTAAATTGGGCAAGGGTTACCAGGCGTGCCCGTTATACCATATCAAATTTTATTTTTTGTCTATGTTAATAAAGCACAAAATTTATATATGAGTGGCTTTTTTTTGAAGAAACGGCTATTTTTCAAAAGAAATGATGATTTGGAGGTTTTCACTTTCAGTACCTGCCCTAGCCACAGGGTTGCCAGCACGCTCATTAAAACCTACACAAATCTACAACTAAATAATAACAATATGTTCTGAAAATTTCGTAATGATTAAATAGCTCTGTCAAAAGTTATCGCAATTTAAAAATTTTCGAATTTTCCCGTTCTTTTTTTAGGCACCCAGCGCACACATGGGGTTAAAAAATTCCAAAACATTATCCGATTCACATGTAAAACACGTTCGAAATTTATTTTGTCAACTTTATTTTTGCACAAATTATTTGTGTACGGAATAATAGGTATATTAAAAATATCACTAAAATGGCCGCCGGCGCCAAAGGGTTAAAAAATATTAACTTTTTGTGAGACCTGGCACTATTCTGCATATACACCAATGTGTCCTGAAAATTTCAGCTCAATCGGATGGCGCGTTCCTGAGATTTTTTCACTGAAATTTTTTGATGATATATATATATATATATATATATAGAAATATGAATTTTTCGGCAAAGTGATTTTAATACTAATGTTCTTCTTCGAACATTAGTAACAAAAATTCCGTGAAGGCAATTTTTCTTAAATTTCCGGGAGTAATTAACTGCATTCCGGGAGCCGGGAGATTTTTTAAGTGAACTGTATTTTTCAGGGAGAATCCCGGAATTCCGGGAGAGTTGGCAACCCTAAGGGTAGCCCGAAGTTTTCCGTTTGGTGTTCACGAAATCAAAAAACTTTTTAGGTTCATGAATTATATTTTCGCGCATGATATTAACGTAGCGCTCATACGCTTCACGGGATTTTGTCAGGAATTCTTGAGCTAATTCATTGTGTTTTGATATCATCTCTGACATCAGTGCTGGTTGTAATTACTTTGTAAAGTTTATTTCTTTGATTTCGCAAATACCTTAGATTGCTATCAAGCCATGGTTCAGATATTTTGTCTTTTCTCTTGATCTTTAGGGTGAACTTTTCAACGGCGTCAAAAACCAACTCATAGAATAATGATACAGCGTGATCTAATTCTAGCGTTGAAAAATTACTAGCCCAGTCGACTCTGGGAAGACAATCTGTAATGCTCTTATAATCAGCATTGCGAAAGTCATATACAATAGAGTTATTGTAAGATAGGGAAGTGAACATATCAGATGTAGATAACAACTCAACTGTGAACGCAGAGTGGTGAAGAGTGTTTTTCTGCATCAACAGTTGAGTTAGCCACTACATCGTCGTAGCTATTAGTAAATATGAGGTCTAACCAATTTCCATTTTGGTTAGGTGTCGGAGCTATTTGCTGCAAATCATTGCCATAAAATGTACTAACTAGATTGAAATCGCTGGAGTCAAGAAGATTAAAAGGAATGAGATTATTATCAGTTTCATCAGCCGTAAATTTTAAATCTGGGCAATTGAAATCACCGAGAATTATAATTTTATCCTCCTCATTAAGAAATGAAACTAGGGTAAAAATCACCACGCATACATCATTATAAACGGCTTCGTCTGAACCGGGTGGGATGTAGAATATTCCGATGTAAATGAAACCTTTGGACCAGGAAATGCGAATAATCTTATGATCGAAGAGATTATGTGAGCTGCTTTCGACTAGTTCGCTTGATAGCGAGTAACAAACTGCTACTAAAACACCACCACCTCGAGTTTGGCCAGTAGAAAGATAGTTTCGGTCCTTCCTGTAAATAGTCCAGTTACCATCTAATATTTCTGCGTTTGTGTGCGAACTGTTTAACCAGGTTTCCGTGAACGTCAGTACATTAAATTGGCAAGATTTTGAGTGAAGAAAGAGTCGATTCAGTTTGCCTCTCATACCACTACAATTGTGGTAAAAAAGTTTGAGGCATTTCGACGAAAATTTCTTGTTAGGAATGATAGTTTTTAAAATCATTCCTTGATTTTTGAAGGGAGGAAATATACTTAGCTGAGACATGTGAGGCAAAGGTGCTTAGCTCTTTTTTCACTTGGTCAGCTGTTATGCCAAGTCGCTCATGATATCGAACAAAAACAGTATGAAGAGTCTGAAAATCTATGGGAAGACCTTTCTCTTGAATCATGACTTTCAGATGAGTCTTCGTTTTACCCTCAAAATAAGCAGAATCAGTGGCTTTGTGCATGTATGCAAGGCAGCGGTGAACGTTTTCATAGATTTTCTTATCCCTTAGCCGCGAAAGCAGATACCAACTTTTGAGATCAGAAACGGAGTTGATTGTGGCTTTAACTATAGGAGGCACTAGTGGATCAAAGAACTTAGGCGCAGTTGTCACTGGATCACACGAAGGATTGGCAGAAACTATTATACCAGGGGTAATGGAGACGGTTTGAACTTCGCCACAAACAAAATTAGGGTATTGCATGGGTTTAGAGACGGTGTTAACGAGATCAGATGATTTTTTGGCAACAGTATTCGGAAAGGAATCAAGATTTCTAGTGTTAAGTAGTTTAAGAGGGACTTTTTGCTTTGGGGAAATTTTTCTTTTAATTCTCTGAATAAAATTCTTGTATGGGGATGAGACTGCTTTGGAACTGGTGTAAGGGGCTGTGAATGGTTCAGTGTTGGAAAGTGCTTGGAGATTAACATCGTCAACATTGCAGTCAATGTGAATAGGATTAATTGCTCGAGATTTGTTCGGTTTGGGATCCAGATTTATGGAATCAATATTCTTGGTGTCACCATTGTCAGGATTGGAAAAGGAACTGATGGGAGTTGTGGTTAAATTACAATTTTTATTTTTGATAATTTTATGACTGTTACTAGCTTTATTTTTCCGACAACCAACTGTCTGAGTCTGGTTTCTCCAACGGCGGAACGTTAATCCTTTCCAAGTACAGTCATTGTTGTTTGGGTTGAAGTTGGTGAAAAGCCAAGCATATCGTGTGGAAATGGTGATTTTGAAAAAACTGCCGTATTTCCGATTCGTTTTACTGCGTGTCTTTAGTACGTTGCACTCTTTTATTAATGCCTCTTTTTCGAGGAACTCATACATCCATGTAATATCAGCAGAGCGCGGAGCTCCTTTCACAAAAAAAGCTTCGTATGTTGGTCCAGTTCTTTCTGTTATTATTTCAGTTTTTCGGAGTTGCGCTGTATTAGACTGTCTGATTTTTTCAATGCGGTGGCAAATCAAATCAAACAGTTCTACGCTGACCACCACTTGTTGGTAGACTACTTCAGAGCAAGTCAAATTTGTGGGCCGCTGAAAAATGTGTGAGCGAAGCATATAAAACAAATGCTTACTTCAATAGCATAACATTTCGTTTAAAATCTTAATATTTAGCAGCTATTAAAAGCGTGTGAAAGTGCTTAAACTTCTTAATTAAGTAGGAATACAGTTTTCTGAAACTTAGCTTGACAGAGTGCTTTCTAAACAAATTTAAAGCTGAACATATGTATCAATATCAACTACATATCGTGGAATTTATTATTGCAAATGGCGGCATAAATGTTTTATTTTAGAGAGCTCTGTTATTGTTATATTGCATAAGTCCTCCCATTCATTTGCATCAAATCAGTAATGGGAAAATAAATGCCATTAACTTGAAATTCAAAAACTTATTTTAGTAATCCAAAACCAAAGGCAGTATTTTACTTATATCAAAAATTTAAGTACAAATATTGAGTACTGTTTTCAAACCCAAGATTGTAAAAAATATTCTGAATTTTATAATTTCAAGACAAGCGGAGATTAAAAAAGATATTTGTCAACCTAAATATGAACGATGATCTTAAAATGATCAAAATTGAAACACTTTTTACAACTTTGGTTTTAAGATCAATATTCAATAATTTTTAGTTCAAAAGCCAACAAGTTTGGAAAGTTGAATGAATCAATTGATGTTTTTTTAAAGTTAGAGTTTCAAAATTATACATATTCACTTAGAATTTTAGTTTTGTTTGATTATTATTAACAGTGGCTACATTTACATCAAAAACAATCACTTTCATATAAAAATGGATAGATATATGTGGTAAATTAAATGCAGCTTACAAAAAAATACTTATAGCAAAATACAAATTGTTAGGCTAAGAAACTAAATATATATCGTCATATCAGATTCTGAAATGTTACACACCAAATTCGGCCTCTGAGCATTCTCCTAAGAATATAATTTTTTTAATTGTTCCATCTAATAAGCGATTCTTTGTTTTCGATATAACTGCACCAGCCTTGCTGAATAACTGTTCTGAAGGCACTGATGTAGCAGGTATTATATGTTTTCTTGCCAATAAATCTAAGTTGGTAGAGATTGTCTTTATGTCTTCCCAACAGTGAAATGGGTCGCTCTTAAGTGGGCTATGGGTTGCATCCAAATACATTTGCAACTCTTCTACCTTTGCTGTCACTTTTCGGGAGCTACTGCGGCCGTATAGTAGGATTTTGTAATGGTTCCCGATGTTTGTTGTTCCGCTTCGGCCAGGATGATGATCAGAAGTGCTGGAGTCACAATCACTTTCAGCTGCAATTGATTCTTGTTCACCCATTCTTCACAAGCTACTCAATGTATTTGCGCATGCAGAAAAGCTGTGCTCGATGAATCCAAACCCCTTCTTCATTTGTTCAATCCCAATGCTCTTGGCCATGCTTATAGGCTCATAATTTTCAATACTTGGTTTCCGAAGAGAAGATCGAAGGCAGTTGGCTTTAAATCACTATAGGTGTTGATTTGTGATCATGGCTCCCTTCTTGTCTATAAATCAGCATAGACAACATATATCGTCTCTAAAACTGAACAATAATTGATACGGGAAACTCGATCGTTTTGCTGAATAAACCACTTAGTTAAAAAAAATTTCAATTTTAATCATTCCACTAAAACGATTCAATCTCACTGTAGGTGTTTTACTTGCCAAGATTTTACTTAGGGTAACGTGCTTTTCACCACATACCTTCCTTGTTATATTTTCTAATGGTTGCATAGCAATACAACGTTTTTTCACTATTTCAAGCTCTTTCGAGTTGAGTATTTCTGGACCATTGTCATCTCTTAGAAGCATATTCAGCTTTTTGCTTTTCTCTGAGTTGGTCAGAAATAAAATTAAATTACGCTCTTCTTAACTCATTTTTTCGAATTTACACTATATTACGAATTTTGGAAATGATAGTCGTATCATTCGAGTCGTTTTTATTTTGTCATGGTTTGTATATGAACACTCACTCACAAAAGTCTACATACACCCGAAAAATCATTCATATTATACATAACTGAACATTTAGATAATTTAAAATATGAACAACAGTTACTTAAAATTTGTAATTTTTTATTTATAGCAGCTGACAGCCCTAAAAAGTTGTCCTACCCTATAGGTTCCAATACAGTCATCAGATCAAAACAGCAATTACAGGGTGGTTTAACCTTATTGGGAAGCAGACTTGGTATACTTTTGGCCACGGCACCTGGCAGACCTGGCAATTCTATTATTGTCTTAGTAACATATGGGGCATTTTACGTGAAGCGGAAAACGAAAAATGTCGAGGCCCTGGATTTCGTTCAAATTGTGCATGATGGTACTTCTAGAGAACATGAACGTGGATACGCAATTTTTCTTTTCTACGAGGTTTAATTGCCGAGCTATGGGCTTTTGAATAATTGACAAAATTGATGAAAGTTTTTTTGGGAGCCGATTCTGAGACTCGAAAAAAATCTGGAAAACATTAAATATAATTATTCATTAAATATAATTGTTCTTTTTAATATTTCAATTAGATTTGAAAAACAATTTTTTTCGCTGTGTAAAATCGGAAGTAAACACGTAAAATTCGGGTGGAGCTGCCAGGTATGGTAATTTTAGTGTCTTAAATTTTGAAAATTCGCTCAGGAAAGTAAAGCTCTTTGCCCTATCGCTTCCAGTGCAGTCATGGAATCATAACGAAATTCATATGGCAAACTGAACTTGTTATGGACAATACTCAACAGAAATCTTGTTGAAAAAACAATGATATTGTAGCCAGCTACGGTTGGTTTTGTTTTTTTTTCGGCCTATCTTTAGTAAGCGATTTTATCATAAAGTTTTGAAATCGTAGTAATCTTGTATTGAAAATAAACAACAAATATTACGATGTGGAAAATTTGAAAACTTTTACGGGTGGTAACCCTAAATTTCTTTGAATCCCTATAACTTCCAACGTAGTAGTCGGACCAATTCGAAATTCGCAGAGTAGATTGACTTCAACGTCAGGTAAAAGTGACATATTTTTCATTTTGGTGCTATCAAAGGGTTGCCAACACGAGGCGATTTCATTATTTCCGTACCAATAAATGATTGCATAAGCATTTAAAATTATATAAAGAAAATAAGTAAACAATGATAGGACTTACAGCAGACCCTTAGTCCACGAACTATACATCAAATTCCAACTAAATTAATCAGCCTACCTGCTGTAAACACTCAGTCCCCAACCCAAGCAATAGGTCAGTACACGATTTCAAGCAACCTGACCTAAAATAGGTCGTGGACTATATCGCTGTAAACACACCCAACATAAGCCTTGATATTTGCGCGACTATTAATAATATATGTACGTTGAATTTAAGCTTGCAACCCACTCGTTTGACTCAAAATCATTTAAATAATCATGCTTGAGAGAGACAAATGAAAAGATAATTACAGTGTAAGAACTAAAATCAAACTAAATGGCAGCTGCCACGTATGTACAAACGAGGACTAAATTCAAATTTTAGGTTAGGTCAATCTAAACACCTTAGGACTAAATTCACTTAGTCCGCGCTATAGATCAGCTCACATTTGATCCAACCGCTGTAAACCCTACCAATGTTTAAATTTTCTAAGATCTGAACATTTTTTTGGATGGCAGGCCCAAACAGCTTTCTATCGCTGTAACTTTCGATGAAGTCATCAAAATTAAATTGGCTTAGGGTAAATTATTACATAGGGTGTTCTTAAGTAGCTAGCGTAGAATAAACACAAAATTCAATATATCTAGCTTCGAAAGGGAAAATCGGTTTTTTTATTAAAATATTTTTTTGAACTAGGAAAAAATTGGTACACATTAAATACAATTAATAATGACTACCAGGTCAAAATCCAATTTCATTCAATTCGTAGATTATAAAAAAGTAATTGGTGGAATCTCTGAAGATATAAGATTTCTTAAAAAAGAATGTGACTCCAAAAAGTCATATTATTAAATTTAGGTCCTCTCTGTTAGGAGTAGGGAAACAAATTGCCCTGGCCGAAAGGAATCTCATTAGAGATTCCGTAAATAGGCTTTATAAGAGATTAGGGGATCTCACACTCAAAGTTTATTCCTTGCATCTAAAAATGGCAAGTGAATCTTTAGGTAGAAAAGGAGATATTTAAGATATTGTAGGGAAAGCAAACAGGGCCTTTGAATGTGAGAAAGATAGAAAGAGGAAAATTCTCACAAAGAAACTGAAGGAGCTGACGATTCATTATTTATACATTTATAAGATTTGCTGTAATTTATTTACTAAATCAATATAAGATATTCCACATTAACCAATTATTTATTATACTTTCATCATCGATTACTATCAAGTTTTTCTTTTTTATTAATTTTCTTTCACTTGGTGGATTGCCCCCCTTTTTAGGATTCCATGGAAAAGAAAAATAATGCCGTAGAGACTATCCCCAACTATGTGTTGAACAAGCCCACGGTTCAATTCACAGGAGAGCAAATGAAGCTATTTAACCAAGGTCTGAATTTTGCTGTCAAGGAAAAAACATTCCCAACAGAAGACTTGGTAGTAGACATCGAAGCAGCGGTTAAAACCCTGCCCGAAGAGGAGAAAGCACAGATTAGAGGCAATGTGGCTTAACACATCAGGAGGGAAAATCGTAACAGGGGGAACACTGGGAAGGCACAAAGAGTGCTCAAAAAGTTAGCTGCTAAACCGGTCTTATATTCCAAAACTGATAAAGAAAATGCCGTGGTCGTAATGGACAAAGATGAATATGACCGATTAGTCATGGAAAAACTCAGCAACGGGGATTACCAAGCTTAGGAAAGATCCCTTACCAGACTCTATCAAACGAATTTAAAGAGTCTTGAAAGAGTGCAAAGGGACGATTGGAGAGGTGAACAAACTGCGGGTCTCAAATCCGTCATTGCCAAGAATTAGGTGCCTTCCAAAGATACTTAAGGAAGGAAGTGAACTTAGGGAAATTGTCACCGCTCCAAGCGCTCCAACAAGGAGAATCGCTCGCAAAGTTGATTGTAGGCGAGTGTAGGGCCTTAGGGAAGATTAGCGATAGAACAGTTAAGAATCGAGACGAGGTAATAGGGTGGCTTGGAAGAGTGGCAACAATAGGGGAAGATGAGCTAGTTGTATCATTTGATGTTAAGGCTCTGTTCCCAAGCGTGCCAGTAAAACAAGTGCTCACGTTCTTTGAAGACTAGCTATTAGAGAGGAATAGCTCACCGAAGAAAAGGAAGAGGTCTAAAGACTTTTTAAACTCGCTTCGGTTTGCATGAATGAAAGTTATTTTACTTTCAGGGGGAAATACTTCAAAGCGATGAAAGGTGTTGCAATGGGAAATCCTTTATCCCCACTTATGAGTGAGATATTTATGGATAGACTAGAGAAGAAACTTTATGAAGAAGGTTCGCTTCCTTGGCTTTGGCTGAGATATGTAGTCGATATTCTAGCTATAGTTAAAAAGATGCTTTGGGAGAAACGTTGGAGAAGTTGAACCAAGCACATAACATCCAATTTTCAATGGAAATCGAAAAGAATGATAAACTACCCTTCTTGGATTTAATGGTCATAAGGAAAGAAGGTCGTCTTAGTTTTAATATCTACCAGAAGCCCACACACACCCAAAGGACAGCACCACCCACGTCTGATCATTGGCATTCCCAAAAAATGGCCCCCTTTAATTCGATGATTCACCGGCTATTAACAGTGCCCATGAATCTGGATAGTTTTAACTCAGAAGTTGAATATATTAAAGATACGGTGAGAAAAAATGGATTTGACGAGAGGATAATTGGAAATCTTGTCAAAAAGAAAAAGTGTAGAATACAGCGTGATCTTTTAACGACGCTTTTTACGCAGGAAAAACAAGAAACAACTATAAGAGTTCCAATTATTTATTCATCAGTGTTCAAAAAAGTTCGGGTACTTCTTGAGCGCTTTGATATCAAAGCAGTTCCAACCAGTAAAGCTAAACAATTAGGTACTATACTATGTCGCGTGAAAGACAAAAAGGATAAAAAGGAAAAATGTGGAGTTTATAAAATTACCTGCCCAGAATGCGACAAAATATACATCGGTCAAACGAAACGGTTAGTTGGTGTTAGACTAACGGGACATAAACGGGAAGCAGCTTCAGTGCGGAAAAGGAATACAACATTAGTACGTTCAGCAGCAACAAAGCACATATTGGAGGAGGATCACAACATATAACTTGGGACAACGTGGAGGTGATTAAGGAGGTACAGCAGGTGCGAAACTGGATGCGTACGAAAGCCTGCACATATGGAAAACCCCTATGCATAGAAGACTAAACACAGACCAAGGAAACTGTGCATCACCATTGTTCAGGCTAATTTGAACTTTCATTTGATAGTAAGGAGGAAAATTTAATTAATATGGATAGTTTAATGTATTTTAGTAAAGTAATTAATAGGCAATTAGTTGGTAATTAGTATAAGTCAATTAATAGACAATTAGCTGGTAATTAGTATAAGTCAATACTTTAAAAGTAAGCTCTATAAGTAACATGCATAAAATTGGAATTGTTTTTGCGGGATGATTAAAATTGAATTGGAAATCATTACATTTTCATTTATGCTAGTTGTGACAAATTTTAACATTACCGACTTATATCCATGGATATAATTGTACTTAGTAAAGGTAATTGAATTTGATCACGGTTCCCTTCTTGTCTATAAATCAGCATGGACAACGTATATCATCTCTAAAGCTTATCAAAGCTAAGAACATTGAAACGTGAAACTCGATCGTTTTTGCGGAATCAGCCTCCGAAAGCAGAATGTCTGATGAGAATCAGAGCATACTTTCGAAACCACTTTGTCAAAATAGAATTTTCAATGTAGATTAAAATTTTTAATGTAAATAAAAAGTTGTTCAATTTTAATCATCCCGCAAAAACAATTCCAATTTGATTCTGCTTTCGGAGGCTGATTCCGCAAAAACGATCGAGTTTCCCGTTTCAATGTTCTCAGCTTTGATAAACTTTAGAGATGATATACGTTGTCCATGCTGATTTATAGACAAGAAGGGAACCGTGATCAAATTCAATTACCTTTACTTACTCGTACATACATAAGTTAGATTAAGATAAGACTGATAGACACTGAAGAAAAGGGCAGATTACCCTCGAAATATCGATATTTGTCACAAAATTCAATACATCTAGCTTCGAAAGGAAAAATCGGTTTTTTTATTAAAATACTCAAAATCTGTACAAATCCTCTACTGTTCTTCGAACATGAATGTTTCTAGCGGTTCTGATGTACTAGGGTTTTTCCCCATCTTTGGTGAATGTGCTTTCACTCGTGACTTACTTGAGTATACCTTCGGGTATCACAAAA
Organism: Nemotelus pantherinus; assembly: GCA_963978885.1. Classification (NCBI taxonomy): domain Eukaryota; kingdom Metazoa; phylum Arthropoda; class Insecta; order Diptera; family Stratiomyidae; genus Nemotelus; species Nemotelus pantherinus. Next base: position 219,882,258 of record OZ022264.1, read on the forward strand.
AATATAAAAAGTCTTTATTTCTTCGGAAATAAAATTTTTTTATTTACTGCTCTTTTGTTCTTAATCTTATGACAGTGGTCTTCAGACTAACTTTATTTCGCTTAGCATAGATACTCGATACATCAGACAATTTCCAGGTAAATATCTCAGTTGTGCGAAACGTGACCGAAACTCAGGTTTCGTCGGTATAGCCGCTGTATAGGCCTGGACCAGCAGATAGCAAAAATGAAGCGTGATCATCAGGGAAACGATGGCGGTGGCAACCATATTCAAAAATTAAGGTCTCAGTTCAAAGCCACTTCCGATCCAGAATCGGTTATAAATTTTGTAAAAGCGGTGTTCACGTACTTTGAAGAGTGAGAAGATAAAATCGATCTTTGTATGCTAATCCATCAAAGCTTGGCTGGTTGTGAGATCGGAAAGGGTGGCTCTAAAATCAAGGAAACCCGTGATAAAAGTGGCTGTCGGTCATTCATCCACAGCAGCCGAGTGACTCCGTTTAGATAAGTGGCTTTCTGCTCATATCACATACATACTCTTATTTTCGATCTGACGAAAGAAGACAAATCCAACGGGAATTGGCGTAATGTATTCTGGCAGAATGCATCAATCAAACAATCCTAGTAATGCAAATGTAATGTGCTAGAAAGCTATTTTCCAGCAATTATACTTTATACTCGTATACATGAATTGGGGCATGGGGAATGCTGCAAGGGAGAAAGCTCATATGTTATAAGTCGCCGACCACAACGGGAATCGCTGTAATGCATTCCGGACGGAATATAAGAAGCAACCATTCTTGGTAATGAAAATGTTTCCGAAAATCCATGACTGGCCAATAAACATCACTCGCATAAATAAGGAGAAAAGAACTTGCGAGCATACATCGGCTATATAAAGCGGAAAGATGAAAATTTCGGAGCATTTCAAATCATCACAGGTAAGTAAAATGTATGAAAAACAAGGGTACCAATTCCCCCTAGTAGCAAAGAGCATGCGCTATTGGAATTTCCAATGAGCGTCACAATCACTCGGCCAAAGTTTCAATTACGTATTCACCCTAGATGACGGAAATGCGAGAATACGATGTCGTACTTTCCAAAAAGCTCTTATACATAAAGCTAAAAGCATAAGTTTCCCCTTGTATAAATCTTTCCAGCGTAGGACATACAATGTTAAACAGAAAACAACATGCACTGGTTCGGTAATGCTTCCATGCATTACGCGAAATGCTTACCGAACTCACCGCAAACGTGAACTCGTTCTTAAAGTGTGCAATGACTTCGGGTTGAATATTGATATTTTGATATTGTAATATATATGTATGTACATTATTTTGATATGAGGAAAACATATCAATAAAGCATTTTTATTTTATTCTTTAACTATCAATAGCAGTTATTTATGTTGCTTTAAGCCAAAACGATGAAACAATAATTCGAATTTCAAGTCTTTGTCTCATATGATCTAATTCATGATCGTAATGACTACAGTAAGGTGTTGAGTGCCCGTAGTAGTGCTGAATGCAGATGGAATCAACCATTCGGATAAATACACTGAGAACAATTTTTTTTCGTCCTATAATTTTTTAACACAGAATTTTGGAAAAAATCCATTATTTCGCCGTAAAAGTTCGCATATTTATGTTCAGCCACACTATACTTAAATGTATTTTTCATAGCAACATAGTAAAAACATTATTAAGAATATCTTACTATGTCTAATGGCTTCCAACTACATATTAAAAGGTTTTGTTAACAGAAAAGTGTATGGTCGCTTGCCTCATAAATAAAGACAAATTTTAATTTTCTCATATTATTAAAATAATTTCAACCATACAATATGGTATCCATTGTTAAAAGTACCGTAACGCTTCTGATCTAATGTTGTATCTACGTTCTAAGTGTTGTCTCCTATTCTATCATATAAATTTTATATGCCACATGGCATTTTCGATGTTTGGTTCGATGTTAGATATAATTCATACTCATGTTATGCTATGTAGTCCTTATATTACGTTGCACGTTGTATGTAGGTTAGGTAGTGAAGAGGGCTGCCGGGAACGCGGCCAGCATTAGACGACCAGTTTGGGCCCATTTGTCACCCTCATAGACAATTACACGCATTCACATTTACAGCCATGGCACTGGCGGGATTCGAACCCGCAGGCCCCGTAGCACGCCGCTTTTTGGCCTGACACCTTAGCGAGAAGAGATACCGGGCTCCCTACACGTTGTATGTAAATAAATATTAAAAATTATATCCGTTGCACAATTTCAGGTTGGAAAATATTTGTTGTAAATTATATTGATACTACGATCAATTACTTTCTGATAATTTTTTCCTCCTTCTTTCCATTCTTTCTATCACTCTATCAGCATGCACTGTCCGTGAGCATCATTTTCCCCTCGAGTAGGTGCTTCATAATGCTAATACCAAAGCTCAGGGGACTACCCTTTGAAGTGAATGCTTAGCTAGGTGGTAGGAACACACATATGGGAGAAGTCGATATCAATTATTCCATTATTATTTAAGTGCTACTTTTTTTCTTTTTTCTGAAGCGCTTGTATTATGCCTTGTCGCCACTAAAGCTTTAATGTGACACATAATTATTGGAGCGCTGTTAAGTCACATGCTGACAACAGACAACGAATAAATATAGGGCACCTTGGCCACGGCGGGATTCGAATCCGCGGGCAGTAAATCGCTGCTAAGCTACTAAACGATGCAGTGTAGTGGCTATGCTTACTGGCAATTGAGGCTATGCTTACCAGTAATTTGTTCAAGAAAACATGGGAAAGTTTAACTTGTTTTAGTTATTGGAATCGAAATAATTTTGTATGTTATCAAATAAGTTAATGTAAGAAATACTATCGCCTAGATTCTCAGACGAAAGTCCTATAGCTTATGGAAACTTTAGCCTTAGAACTATATTAAAATATCTCATAACGCTCTACTTTGCAATTATGTCTAAAAATACTATAATTGGTCACTGTCCATATATACCTTATGCACATGGGATAAGTGATACATAATTGGGTAAAACTTACTTAAATTTTTTTTCCTTGTAGCTACGATACTATCTAGGATTTCGCATCACAACTTGAATGTATGATAGCAAATTCAGGCACGTTTTTTTGCTCCCCTTTTCCATAACAGAACCATGCAGACGCACTGGAAACAACAACAAACCCTGCTATGGAAAGGGGGAGTTGTTTTTGTTTCTAATTGTTCTGTCATAGATAGAGGGAGCAAAAAAACACGCATATTGTTGATTTGAACAGTTGGATTGTTTCCTTCACTCAATTTGGAGCTTAGCATGCTTAGACTCTCTAAGTCACATGACTCAGTTCAGGATTATTAACAAGCTTTAGATCATTCTGTGTTTCCTTAAAGCTAGCTTATTTATCTAGATTCTTATGCTACATCCTCGGCGCCCAGCAAGTATATTACACAAGCCGGATGCGACGATGTTCTACCGCACTATAAGTGGTGTGTACATAATTACCCAATGGAGTTGAGTGGTGGAGCCTTTGCGAATGTTCAGCCTTCGCCGAGGAAGGGTGTGTTTTATTTGTTTTCCTACGTACATTTCGTGGGAACTCGTTCGCCCTATTGTGATAACGTAATAATGTACCTGACCTCAATCCCAACCTAATCCTTGGCCTTAGCCACAACCTTGTCCTCAACCTCAACGTCGACCTCAACCTCAACCCGAACCGCGACCTTTTCCTCGACCGAGTCATTGATCGACCTTGATAAAGTGAATTGAGCAATTTGAAACCTTATGGATGCTGGCAATTATATTTTTTTTGCTTTATAAATTTCTCAAGAATTTGACTAAAAATGTTGTTGGTTTGAACATATATAATTCAATGAATGTTTATTTGTAATCCATATTTCTATGCATAAATTTAGACATTAAAACAATCTTTTAAAGCAACATAAAATTGTATTATTTTTATCTGTGAAACTTGTCACGGTATAAATTAGTGTTTGTATACGGCAAATTTCAATTTTTAACCGGTTTGAGCAATTTCCTTTTCTGATTGAAACGTTAGAAAACAAGCAAGATTGATTTGGTGCGCACGTACAGATTCGTTCCAATTTTAGAGTGACAAAAGCAGCGTTTATTTGTCGGTGTATGACTAACGGACCGTATAATTGTTCGAAATGCACCAAAGTTTTCGATTTAACGGGCAGTGAAATTGTGTAATGTAAGGCGAATCTGATATTGTAGGACATTATTGAGAAGAGGAAGGCAATTGAGCCCAGGAAAATGAGAGATAAACTATAAAGTATAGTTTTTGATGAATAAAGTATTATATCAAAGATATGTACGTAGCTTTGGCATGAACATTCAAGACTTTTCATATAGTGAACTGTTAGGCAACGTCCACTAAAAAAATTGATTTTGGTTATCTTTATGTTGCATGATCTACGTTACATAATATTATGTTTGAAGAGTATGTCATTATTGGTGTCCCTATTACTGATTAACCGGGGCATGCATCACGAGATTTTGACAGTCGATATCGCCTTTCGTCCAACACGATAACGGCTATTGACTAGGGAAAGTCAGCATCATAACCTGAACGATATGATATATAGAAATTTTCCTTCTGAATTACAGCTCTATGGTAGATTTTCGTGATATTTGAAAGGTTCAGATGAATGACAATGACATTTGAAAATTCAAATAGTGAGCTAACGTGTGAAAAGTTTGAATTAAAGCACAGCAAAAATCAATGGAAGCATACATCCTCTTTGATTCATCATTTGAAGATTACAATGAAAATTATTGCGAAGAAATTTAAGAGATTCTAGTAATTCTTTCGAGTTATCGGAACCAAAGTAAGAAATTAGGCTTTAAAATATCTTGTAATTTAAATGTATTTTCAAGCTTTATTAATCGTTTTCGTGTATCGTAGGAATTTTTAAGTATATAAGGAGCCAATTTGATATTGTAGGTGTTATAAGCTCTTCTGTCCTGCATATATCGAAGCTAGCATGCACGTTGTATTTGCTGGCAGGTGGAGCGTACCAGCATCCAGTAGGTAACGATTACTTGATCGAAAGAGCTCAAGGCACTGTATCAACAATTTTGTAAGGTGTGAAAGACGACACGAAAGAGAAACTGTAATCAAAGTGAATAAAATTCACTTTTGAAGTGATCATAAGAACAGTTGACAGTCGATTTGATGGTGCATCACATTACTTGCTTTTCTAGGCAAAGTCAGAATAAAGTTTTTTTTTGAATCAGCATCGCAAAGCTGGCTCTAAAGTATGGTTATCAATTTTGTCTTTATTTTTATCATCATCATCGTAGCACTACAGCCTGAATCGAAACTTACCTCGGTGCCACACCAGCTTAAAATCTTTCGAAAATATTTCTGTAATATTTCGATTCCAACAACACTCAGGGCTCGCAAGTGAGGTCCCCTCATTTTGTGTACTTGTCAGATGTAGTCGAGTCTGTCCAACGTAAGCTTACTCGTTGTCTTCTGTATAAGTTTCATTTCCCTACTGTCCTTACAATGAACGCCTAAAATGTTTAAACCTCTCCCTATTACACGTCCGCAGATTGTTCCTTGATGAATGTTTCCTGTACAAAATTTATGTTGGCCTTTGTTCTATTAATGTTTCCGATTTTGTGTGGGTCTCTGGCCAACCTATCAGATCCCAGTCTTTTTTCACCATCCCTTTTGCGCGTACTGAAGTATTTATTCATTCACCAATACTGAGGATGCTACGGAATGATAATGAGCATCAGTTTGGTTCTTTTTTCGTACTTTTCCTTAGTTTTAAGAGGCATATTCTTCAGACATTGTCAGAGCCTCTTCTTTAATAATTTTGCTTGTGTTTCAATTTTTTTTTTCTTATTTGTTATTATTGTTTTATTCATTTTCATTCTTTTTCATTACTATTAATATGGTTTTTCTGTTTCTATTTCTTAACCTAATTAATTGTAATATTTTCGTTGGCTATCATATTTGGACTATTGAATTTCCATGCATATGGCTTTTTTATTTTTGTTTTTATGTATATATATATATATATATATATATATATCTTTTCTATTTTAGAATTGGAGGGATATCTGTAAAATGGATTCTATAAATAAATAAATAAGGCCCGGTTTCACATTCGAAGTTTAAACTTGAATTTAGTTCAAATAAATCCGAAGATTAAACCGGACTGACTCGATTCCACAGTGCAATTATATCTTTGGTTTAACTAAACTGCAGCTTATTTATTTGTATTGGCATGATTGCGACTATTTTGAACTGAATAAAGTAAAGGAAGAGTTTCTACGTGAATTTTCCTTAATTTTTACTTTTTGAAGGTCAGTTTTGATTTGGTCCGATTCTATGAGCGTTAAAAAGTGTTTACTGTGCTCACAGGCATTCTGAATTGTTTTGTAACTACAAGTAAATAGTGAAAATGGAAAATCGTCGGGAGTGCAATTTCACTAGTGAGGAAGTGAATTTATTATTGCAATGTGTGCAAAATCAAACAAAGTCATGTGGGATAAGAAAACTAAAATTTGGAGGCCAATCAAGGAAGAATTTCATGCAGCCATTTCACGCAGGGTTTATCGCAATGACGGTATATTGACAAGAAAGTATGAAAATGTAGAAAAAGTCACAAAAAAAATGCTGCCGAGAAATGGTCAATTTACAGCTCGTAGTTATATAGAAGATAAAGCTTTTTAGGTTTGCCATGATTCAAAATTTATCATATATTTTTGACTTTTTGACCAAAGTTAATTATGTTAATATCTATTCTGCAATAGCGTCGGATGATATTGTCTGCCTAACAGAGACCTGGTTGTCTGGGGATGTATTTAGCAATGAAATTTTGCCCCTTCATAATGTTTTTCGCAGGGATGGTAATCGATCTGTGAGTAATCTTTCATTAGGAGGTGGCGTTTTAATTGGTGTACATAAATCTCTGAATGGAACGCTCTGCAGTGACTTCATTCTTTCCGCCCCGGTTGAATGTGTGATTGTCCGTATTTCTCCTTCACCTTCCGCAGTGTTGATTGTTTCCTCAAACCACCTTTCGCTCAGTGGCATGTGTGGATGATTCGTTGGTGATCATTTAAATATATGTTTTGTGGATGATTATTTTCTTATATAATGATGTGGATAATATATATTTTGCATCCTTACGTGCATGACTATAACGAAAAAAAATTGAATGCATCTGAATATCTAGACACAAACATATATATGTAGGCATATCTAGTCATGTCGATTAGTATATACAATTTTCTGTCACCAATATATTTGTACGGAGCAAAAAAAACATCGTTATAAGCGTGTAAAATCCATCCACTTATCGCCTTAGCCCCGCCTTCAAAAAGCTGGATTTGAGTTGATTTGACTCGTGTAATCTAAAAACGCATGGACGCGTGGACGCATGGACGCTTGTCTGAATGGCCCATTACTGTTATGTGGGGACTTTAATATGCCTTCGCTGAATTGAGATGATACTTTCTCTTGTATTTTATCTTCAAGCAATATTTCTCTCGCTACATCTTCCTTTATGTCCCTTTGCTCACTTTTCCAATTCAACAACGTACCTAATACTAACAACAGGATTCTTGATCTCGTTCTGACTAACCTTCACCTTTCTTCCTTTTGCTTGAGTCCTTTTCTATCTCCGTAGGTGCGCCCCGATTCTCACCATCCTCCTCTTTTTATGAAATTTACTCTAACCCGAACGTATAAAAACAAATTTTCCTCTACTCTTCGTTTCAATTTTAAAAAAGCAAACTATTCCGCTCTGTCCAATGAAATGAATGGTACTAACTGGTATAATTTTTTCAGAGGGCTAAGTGTGGATGATACTATTTACAAATTTTATTCCCTCTTGTCCAACTTAATTTACTGCTACACTCCTTCCTTTCGCTGTAAAAGAAGTTACGACCCTCCGTGGTTCACCGTTGATGTCGCGATTGCTATTAGAGCCAAAGATGCAGCGCGTAGCAAATTCAAAAGGACTGGCTCACTTGATGACCATTTGAAGTTTAAAAGGCTACGAGCGGCTGCTAAAAGGGCAGCCAATGACGCAATGCGTGTTTACCTTGAGTATGTCGAAACTTTTATTACATCTGACAGTCTAAAGCCTTTTTGGTCCTATGTCAAATCCCTTAAAACTTTCTCCGCCATTTCTTCTGTTATGTAGCTTCATGATAAGTCTGCGTCCTCATCTCAAGATTCTTGTAAGCTCTTTGCTCAATTTTTCTCTTCTTTCACCTCCCATCATAGTAACTCTTCGTCTTCAACCATTTTTCTCGTACCTGATTGTACCTTTTCTGCTTTTTTAACTAATCCCTTAGAAGTCGAATAGTTAATGTTGTCTCTTGACGCTAGCACTAGCTTTGGTTCTGACGGCATTCCAAATTTTTTTTACCAAATCGCTTTCATTTTCTTTGTGTGTTTCTCTGTCAATAATTTTTAACCTCAGTATCTCAACCAGAACCTTTCCATCCCTTTGGAAATCCGCCAATATATTTCCCATCCATAAAGCTGGTGATATTTCTTCCATCTGTAATCACCGTCTCATATCCCTTTTGCCATATTTCAGTAAACTCCTCGAAAGAGTTGTTTACAATAGAGTATACCCTTTCGTCCAGCCCCTGCTGGCCAGTGAACAGCATGGATTCATCCAAGCTAAGTCATAGGTTACAAACCTATTGTCTTTGACAAACACCGTTGTTTCCGCAATTGACCAGCAAAATCAAGTAGATGTCCTCTATAACGACTTTGCCAAGGCCTTCGATTCTGTGAACCATGTTATTCTTCTGTCAAAATTAGCAGTGTTTGGTCTCTCTGGTGCCCTTTTTAGCTGGTTTGCCTCCTCCGTTTGTGATCACTCTTGTATTGTTACTATTAACTCTTGCTCTTCCGCACCCTTTTTCCCAACCTCAGGAGTTCTGCAAGGATCCATTCTTGGCCCTTTATTGTTCTTTTTGTTTATGAACGATCTTCCTTCCCTCTTCAACTCGCTCTAACTTTTGTACGCTGATGATCTTAAAATTTTCAGAGTGATTGAATCGGTTAGTGACTGTATCATATTGCAGAGCGATTTCGATGCTTTGGCTAACTGGTGCACTGCTAATTCCCTCACTTTGAATGTTGTGAAGTGTTATCAAATGTCTTTCACCCACAAAACATCCCCTTGGCTCTTCTCCTACTGCGTCCTTGGCTCTCCTTTCAATGTTGTTTCTAGTATCAAGGAAATTGGCGTGATTTTTGATTCCAAATTGAAGTTCGACTTACATATTCTACACGTTACTGCCAAGGCTTCTCGTTTTTCTGGCTTCATCATCAGCTGAGATGGCTGAAATGGAGTGATCCTGGGGGTTTTTAAACAGAAACTACAACGAACTCAAAAGGCTGAGGGTGTACTTTGATTGCTGTTTTTTGTTGGCAATTACGAGATCGGCAATTGCGAGATTGCGATTGTCCGACCCCGTGGGTTTTGTGCTTAAACTTTGCATATGAGATGGCATATTGCGTTAAAACTGTATACGTTCGTTTCTTATTTAGGAAGAAGGACTTTTACTAATTGAGAGGAGCCATTTTTGGGTTTGCGGGAAAACAATTCAATTGGATTGAAGCCTTCGTCTTCAAGTCTTCTTTGATTTCAGCTGAAGTGAGCCCGTCTACACTTCTAAGTATGGTGTTCTTTGGGTATGATAGGTGTGAAACTCTATTTTTTCTGCCATAAGTAATCTAATGAGCTTCCTGTGGTATTGCAAGGTTTCCGGGATAACCTAGATACTCAAGTATACTCTATGGGCAATCTCATAACCAATATTCAGCTCTTTATTAGCTCTCGTTAATTGGGTCCCTGTCACCGGTTGCTGAATAATTATTAGCACAGTTCATTTTGTCGCAGCAGTGTTCTTTTTAGCATGGACCGTTGTGAGTTTTCTTAAGCATTCGTTTAGTTCATTTGCTTGCTCCTACAAGAGAAGATTGGACTCGCCAAGACCACAGTTGATGATTTTTTTGTAGTTAGAAGAACGTGAAACTCTCTTTCAAAATGTTTACCTGCTAAAGTCTCTGCCTCGATTGGTGTGCTTTCATTCTAACCTGTTTTTGATGCGGTGCTGGACACATCCTTTTCTCTTTTGCGTTTTGTTACTACTTCCGATGAAGGAGAGCTTTTCACTCCCAAAAGTTAGTGCACTAGCTCGTGATTTTGTGAATTAGCTAGTACAATATAGCGCGACGCTCTGCTTTGTACGTACCGATAATTCTTTTTGACTCTCTTTAACTTGTTGCAGGATCTTTGATATCTGTTAATTTATTTGACTTATCTGAGCCGTTTACACAGATATGAACCTATTCTTCTCTCTTGTTTATTCTTCTTCCTTCCATGACTCGTTGCCGGAGTCTGGATCCAATTCGCAAGCCTCGCTGTTGGAGAATTGCTCCGAGTGGTCTTTTCCTTTCATTTCTGTCGATAAGAAACTCTCTCACTTCCAAATTGCTTAGATTTTGTAATAAAAAGAGAAAATAGATATCATATTATGAAAGCAAGACAAGACAATACAAGTAATTACAAAAGAAACAAAATAATTATCAGAAAATTCGTCTTAGGCTGCCATCACTTAGTTTTTTTGGCCGACCCAGTTTTCTTCATACTACGAGCGTTCACTGATATCAACGTCACTTGGCAGCAAACTATTCACAACATACACACAAACATGATTCTGTTGATAAACAGATCTGCTGAAACTTTCTTAATTCATCTGGAAACTGAGAAGCAACAGAATATTACACATGCGCACATTTTTGAACAAAATGGAGTGGGGACTTAAGCTTATAAGTAGCTATCCTCGCTTATGATATTTCATTTGACTTCGTGCCTACGGTATTTGAAAATTCCCGTTCATAGAAGTTGTAAGTGTTTCTGTTAGTAGTAAGGAATTGGACTAATTTTCTAATTAATCACCCAATATTCTTGAAACTTTAAAACATTTGTGCTTTGATTTTGGACTTGAGTGTTTTGAAATCAACATAGGGAGGGTATACGGTGTCCAAAAAACAAAGCTAGTGTTCTTTTTTTTTTAAATATTCAAAACATAGCTTTGTTATAGATCATTCGTCGCCCATTTAAAAAACTGGTTGGGAATCCTTTTCAGCCTTGCACACTCTTCTTATATGTACATAATATACTTTTTGTGAACTTATGGGACATACGGTGTGTCTTGTAAAATATGTGTATAGTTTGAATCGTTTTGTTTCAATCTTGAAAATCATCTCAAGTGCATGTATCATTAACCGGATATTAGACATACTTAATAAGTTTTCAATGATGGGTGTGAAACTCTATTTTTGTTTGTCCAATAGTTTGTTCAAGATACTGTGCCATTGGTCCAGTTGCATTGCAGTTGATCTACTATACGCATCATGTGTATACATATATGAAAGTAAACACATTTAAATACTTACTGGTATTGATATTTTGTACATTTATAAATAATTAACTTAGTTTAGCAAGGTGTGTATTTGCTCATTAATATCATATCTGATTCAAATATATGTTGCGTGAAGTTGACTGGTGTACAATTTGATCCTGATAAAATGCATTTATATTTATTCGCTTGCAAAAGATCCACAGCTTCAGTTTTCTTCGACAAAACGAAACATTGTTTCTTTTGGTTTTACAACAATTTTTAAATTTAAACAGAATCATTAACATATATTACAAGTTTCAACATATTTCATCAGGTTCAAAATGAAATTATTCCTGCTGTTGGTGTTCTTCGTAACGTTGGCAACTATTGGTGAATCAACACCAAAGAAACCATCCAGTCTAGACAAGCCGCTTCTAAATGGTTTGGAAAGATCGAAGGTACTTACTCAAATAAATCTAAATTGACTATAGTAGTGGTATCTATCAGGCTTTTGAAAAATGCAAACTCATAGAAAATTGTTATTGTAATACTAAACATTTTATGTTTTGTCTATTTTTTCATAATTTTTCAATAATGATTATAATAAAATATTTTGTCTCAATAATTTATTAATTACAAGGACCAGAGCAACTTCGCACACAATAGGTTACAACTTAAAGCGCACAACTGGAAACATATACATATACCACATCCCAGACCACCTATCCATTCAGACGAAAGCAAGGCAACAGACGAATTACGCCGACCAGACGATTTAATTTTACGACGTCACCGACCTCACAAACCAACTCGCAGACCACGTCCCAAACCGACTCGCAGACCACCTCGCAGAACGACTCGCAGACGACGTACCAGACCAACTCGCAGACCACGTACCACAACACCTACCGAAACAGATGAAAGCACCGATGTCCCTTCTGAAACCGAGGAACCTTCTGATACAGATGAATGGTACGAATAAGATTAATTTCACAGACCATCGCGCAGACCATTTCCCGGCTAACTTGAAGCATCAGATCACCCGGAACAGACAAATTTCTTTTTTTGAATAAATTCGACATTGAATTGGCAAAATTGAATCTCTATGAATGCTAGCAATTTAATAATACAACTATAATTGCTTTATATTTATTTGGTTTTTTTTTTTTGTTTTGAAAATGTTGTAGATTTGAGCCTATATAATTCAATCATTGTTTACTTGCATTGCATGGTTTATTAAGTTTGTATGTGTTTGAAAATTAAATAAATCTTTTACAGCAACAAAATCAAATTGTTCTCTTTATAAACTGTAAAACTAGTATTCATCAACGGAAGTTTTCTACTGTGAACAATTCTGAGTAATTTAATATTCTGGTTGGGGGATCCTTTGAAATTTTTAACAACCCTGTGATTTTTGAAGGACTTCTTAAATACTGAAGCTCGTATGAATTTTTCCTGCAGCCTTGAGATTTTTAAACACTTTTCGGATTTTTTCTAGGCCCCTCTGATTTTCTCTAAGCTCCTAAGAATTTTTTTTACAATCTTCAGATTTTTAGAGACTTCGAGAGCTTTTTCTAGACCACTCAGATTTCGCTCAAGCTCCTATGAATTTTTTCTATCAACTTGAGAATTTTCACAAAATTGCAGAATTTTTTCTACATTTTTTCTTCATTTGAATTTATTCTACGATCTTGTGATTTTTCTTGGGCCAGTTTGATTATTTTCATGTTACTGTGAATTTTTTCTAAGATCTTCATGTTTTTTATTTTTTAGAGATTTCCAGTGTTTTTCTCTAGGCCACTCTGTTTTCTATCGACAAAATTTGATGAAACCGACCGATATATACATTTCGATTACACTACTTGTTTTCAAATCATGTGAACATTCCATTTATTACTAATGTTCGAAGAACAGTCGTCTCTTGTAGCAGGGGTTTTCTCAGGAATTTTTCATGGGGGGTGTGTTCAGAATTTTAGGAGGGGTGTCCCTTTGGAACAAAGGACACAAAGGTCCCTTTGTGTAGGAAAATTGTCCGTGTTAGGGGGGGTGTATGCACTTTCCAGGGGAGTATTAGGGGGGCGTTAGGGGGGTGTAGACAAATCTCTGTCTTGTAGGCATGTTTTCCTCAATTCGTCGATTTAATGTACCGTTGACCGAGACGTTGTCTTTCGCCGTTGTTGGTAATTTTCGGATTGATTTATCCTTTTGGTCGCTGTCTTTGTTCCAATGCCTGGTTTGTTTTCCACCATCTTCCTTATTACTAATGTTCGAAGAACATTAGCATTAAACTCGTTTCGCCGAAAATTCATATTTCTTTATATATATATATATATATATATATATATATATATATATATATATATATATATATGTAGGATTACCGCTGTAATGAAATACCCGTGCGAATGACAGCGAACTTCACCTCGGTTAGCACGGGACTCTCCCCAGTTGATTGCATGCGATATAAGACGTAAGAGCTAGTAATAGATATACTTTGTTAAATAAAGAGTAATTTCGTTAATAGTGAATTTTAAACTTTGGCGTTTTTCCTACATAATTTGGGGGCTCAGCCGAAATAGTTACATGGTTGGTAGACTTTGCAAGTGAAGTGCAAACGATCAAATAATATATTTATCCGTGAAAGTGACACCATTTTGAACTGCTAAAGTGACGCCGCTTGTATCCGTGTATAAACGTTTCTTGCAAAATGGAAAATATGTCGCAAATTTCGAAAATTCTCGCAAAATTAAAACTTGCATCTCGTCCGACGATCGTCGCGCTGCACAAACTCATATACGAGGACGAAGGAGATCGGAATAATAGAAAGCGGCTACGGGCGTTCTCAGGTTTCGATTTTCGTGAAGGAAGTGACGAATTCCGCAGAAAATTAGAGTATGCAGGAACATTTTCCATCTGACGTCGATCTGCAATTTACTAGAATTGCACTATACGGGAAATAAAGAAGATTTACGCGTTCGCATAATCACTGGCCTGATGGACCTAAAGGCATTAGCATCGTGCAACAATGATGAAGAAGACGATCGAGAAGACGCTGATGATGAAGACGATAGAAGAGATGACGAACATGCCGCCGATGACGAACACGCCGCCGACGATGTGAAAGATGAAAATATTCGTGAGATCGACGATGACGACGAAGACAATGATAATTGTTCATCCAGTAGATCCACGCGGTTATCGTTGCGACGTAAAGACGATGTAAAATTCACAATGGCGTTCAAAGATGTGGAGGATTCAATTCGCCAGTTTAATGGAAACGACAATTACTCCATTGAACGTTGGATCATGGATTTTGAAGACGCTGCAATTATGTTTGGCTGGACTGATCTGCAGAAAGTTGTTTTCGCCAAAAAATCGCTACAGGGCATGGCAAAGTTATTCATTCAAAGTGAAAGCGGCTTGAGAACGTGGAAAAAACTAAAAGAAGCTCTAAAAGACGAGTTCTCTCATAAAGTGACAAGCATGCAAATTCACAAGATGCTTAATGAACGTGTAATTAACAAACACGAATCTGTGTATGAATACTTCCTTAAGATGAAAGAAATCGCATCAAAAGGAAATGTTGAACTCGAAGCACTTTTTGAATATGTAATCGCAGGCTTAAATGACGGATCGAACAACACAGCAATACTGCATGGAGCGAAAACACTAATGGATTTCAAAGATAAGCTGAAAATTTACGAAAAGATTTGAGCTGACGAGCAACGAGTAGTCAACGTTGGAAATATTTATTTCAAGAATTCAGCATTAGCAAGAAGACGATCAACAAATACAGAAAGCACATCAACAAGGACAGCAAATACACAATTCGATTCACGATGCTTCAACTGCGGCGCTTATGGTCACGTTTCAAAAGACTGTAACAAAAAATCCTTGGGTAAGAAGTGTTTTAAATGTAACAAATTTGGACATGTAGCATCAGCTTGTAATAACTCGAGTTCATCTGTTAATGCAATAAATGATTCATTGTACTTTTAAAATAATTAGTATTGATAATGTAACACTCAAAGCTTTAACAGATACCGGGAGCAATATCAGTATGATTCGATATGACGTGTTTCAAACAATTTCTTCCAAAAAATTAAGCAAAATTGAACGTACCATCAATGGTTTTGGCAAAGGAGAAACGGTTACCGTTGGTTATTTTCAAACTTCGGTCGTAATTGATGACGAAGAATATCCAATCACACTATACGTGGTTCCGTCTGAAGCAATGGATATGCAAGTCATTATAGGTCGCGATTTACTCCACTTTGCTGACTTGGTCATTAACAGCAATTCTATTTCTGTCGTGAAGAGATCACAAACTGCTTTTTTGGCCTCCATCAATGTTAGCAATATTCCCTCAGTTGACATAGAACCTTCTTCTACTAAAGATATTGCAACAGAAATTAGAAATTTGATACATAATTACAAAGCCAAAGCACCTAAATCGACAGACATAAAGCTTAATATTATTTTAAAAGATAGCAAGACCATTTTGCAAAGACCACGTAGACTACCTCAAGTAGAACAGGAAATTGTTCGAAAACAAGTGGATGAATGGATCAGTAATGGCATCGTTGAGCCTTGCTCGTCCGAGTTTGCAAGCCCTGTTGTAGTGGCGAAAAAGAAAGATGGATCTCCGCGCGTATGTATTGACTATCGGCAAATAAATAAAATTATAGCAAAAGATAGGTATCCAATTCCACTAATAGAGGACCAGATAGATAGACTGAAAGACGCAAAGATATTTAGTACATTAGACCTAAAAAATGGGTTTTTTCATGTAGATGTAGATAAAGACAGTCGTAAATACACATCCTTTGTGACACCTGAAGGTCAATTCCAGTTTTTAAAAGTTCCTTTTGGCCTTTGTAATTCTCCTGCTGTATTTCAAAGATACGTCAATAAAATATTTCGACCTTTAGTTATTGATGGATTCGTTCAAATTTATTTTGACGATATAATTATTTTAGCGAAGGATGAAAAAGAAGCCGTACAAAGATTAAAAACTGTATTGAAAGTTTCGAGTGAACATGGACTCGAAATTAATTTCACTAAATGTCAATTTTTGAAAAAACGTATAGAGTTCTTAGGTCAAATAATTGAAAATGGTAAAGTATACCCATCTCCGGAAAAAATAAAAGCGGTTTTAAACTATCCCGAGCCAACTTCGTTGAAGGACGTTCAAAGTTTTCTTGGTTTAACTGGTTATTTTCGGAAATTTATCGAACAATATAGTTTAATAGCTAAACCTTTGAGTGACCTTTTGTGCAAAGAAAAAGAATTTCAATTCGAATCAAATGAGCGTAATTCATTTAATAGTTTAAAATGTATATTATCTAAAGAACCTGTTTTACGTATTTTTAACTCTAAGTACGAGACAGAATTACATACAGATGCGTCTAAGTTTGGAATCGGTTCGGTGCTGTTACAACGCAGCCCAGATGATGGAAAATTTCATCCTACGTACTATATAAGCCGAAAAACGAATCACCACGAACAAAACTATAGCAGTTATGATCTTGAAGTGCTGGCTGTGGTGGAAGCCGTCAAAAAGCTTCGTGTTTATTTGTTAAATACCAAATTTACCATTGTAACTGATTGTGCAGCTTTCAAACAAACAATGAAAAAGAAAGAAATCTCAACAAAAATATGGCGTTGGGCACAAGTGCTAGAAGAGTTCAATTACTCTATTGAACACCGCACAAGTCTACGCATGAAACATGTTGATGCGTTAAGTCGTTTCCCAGTTATGATGGCTAACTTGAGTGATGTTATGTTCCGAATTAAAAAAGCACAGTATGAAGATAATAATCTGAAAGACATAATTGAAAAATGTCAGAAAGGTCCATACGAAGACTATTCTTTGAGAAGCGGGCTGTTGTATAAATTTACCAATGGTGATGATTTACTTTTTGTACCTAATCAAATGCAAGATGAAATTATTAAAACAACCCATCAAAGAGGCCATTTCGGGGTAAAAAGGACTGAAGAAGCCATAAAACAAGAATATTTTATTCCCAATTTAAAGGCGAAAATTGAAAATGTTATCTCAAACTGTGTACGATGTATAATGGGTAGCAAGAAAGAAGGCAAAAAAGAAGGGTTTTTGACCCGCTAACCAAACCAGATATACCACTTCACACATTCCACATGGACCATCTACGCCCATTAGAATCTACAAATAAAAACTATCAATACATACTAGCAATCATTGATAGTTTTACGAAGTTTGTTTGGCTCTACCCTACCAAGTCTACAACATCCCGTGAAATCATCCAAAAGATGGAATTACAGAAGAGTATTTTCGGGAACCCTGTACGGGTTATTACCGATCGAGGTACGTCATTCACATCAAGTGAATTCACAGAATATTGCATTGAAGAGGGAATTGCTACCTGTTTAATAACAACTGGATTACCAAGAGCAAATGGCCAAATAGAAAGACTCAATCGGTCAATTATCCCTGTTCTTACGAAATTTTTATCTGATGATCCTACTAAGTGGTATTGCCATGTTTCGAAACTTCAGCAGACATTAAACTCCGCTTACCAACGAAGCATCGGAAAAACTCCATTCGAATTGCTTACTGGGGTAAAAATGCGATGCAAAGACGATATACGTATCAGAGAGCTGTTAGACAAAGAGTTCCAGAACCAGTTTGAAGAAAACAGAAATGCGGCAAGATTAGAAGCGAAAAAACAAATCCTTGATGTTCACGAAGAAAACCGAAAAACTTATAACCTACGACGCCGAGAGCCCAAGACTTATACAGTTGGGGACTTAGTTGCGATCAAACGTACGCAACTTACACCAGGAAGAAAGCTACGTGCTAAATTCCTTGGGCCGTACGAGATCATCAAAACCAAAAACAACGACACATATGATGTGAAACGATTGGATGATGGAGAAGGCCCTTTAGTTGCCAGCACTTGCGCAGAATTTATGAAACCATGGGTATCTTACAAATAGTCATCCGAGCCGTATGATTGTCAGTATGGCCGCATTGTAGGATTACCGCTGTAATGAAATACCCGTGCGAATGACAGCGAACTTCACCTCGGTTAGCACGGGACTCTCCCCAGTTGATTGCATGCGATATAAGACGTAAGAGCTAGTAATAGATATACTTTGTTAAATAAAGAGTAATTTCTATAATAGTGAATTTTAAACTTTGGCGTTTTTCCTACATATATATATATATATATATATATATATATATATATATATATATATATATATATATATATATATATATATATATATATATATATAGATATCAGCAAAATGATTTTCCGAGATAATCTCTGGAGTGGCCGATTCGATTGAGCTGAAACTTTCGGAGAACGTAGATATATATAATAGGTAGGTCCACAACTTTCTAAAATTCAGATATCCTAAACCTTTTGGCGGTGGCGAGCGTTTTAGTGAATTTTGAGGTACTCCTATATTTCCAAGCAGTGTAAATTTTCGTTAAAAAAAGTATTGGAAATGAAAATTAATTATGTTCTTAGCTTGTCTATGATAAAGAATTGAAATTTTTGAGCCGTGTGTGGGTGCTAAGTGCCTAAAAGTAGGCAAGGATTTTTTTTCAAATTTTGATTTGTCATTACTTGTGATCAAAACATTGGATCATCGTGAAAATAGCAGAGCGTATTTATGTTGACTAGAACTTAGCAAATATGGATTTTCATGGTTGCACGGGTAACCCTATAGCTACGGCAGGCTCCTGAAAAAAAATCCTTCAAATCATTGACCCTCCTCAAAAATTTTTGATTTTTGGCAAAAGTTTCAAATCATTGATAAATTTTGGCCTTTGTCCATCATGTCAAATTCAAATTTTGAAAATTCCGATTTACACAAGAACGGCAACCCATCACCAAATTACCTCTATTTTCAGCACTCGAAAGTTATGTTCACTAGAACTGACGACCGGATTATCCGATCATAATGAAATTTACAGGATATGTTGGTATTAACTAGGAACAGGTCTGATAGAAGTGATTTTGAATTGCAGGACACCCTGTGGCAGTGGTACCATCTTGAAAAATCACTGAGAAAAAAACAGCTTTTTGGCCTATAACTTCCGATTCAGCCATCAGATTTTAACAAACCTCACACAGTACTTGGATGTTACTCTATGTAACATTTGGTAAAAATTTTGTTGAAAAATTAGAATAGGGCTGCCGGCTATGGTGAGTTTTGTCTCATAAATCTTGCAAATTTGCTCAGCAAAATAGAGCTTTTTTCCCTATAGCTTCCGGTCCAGTGCAGAAATCAAAACGAAGTTCATGCAGTAAATGGACCTTAATGTGAAGTAAATGTCGTAGGAATTTCGTACAAAAATCATGAAAGGGCTGCCAGCTATGACCATTTTTGTATTTTTGTGGAATTTCTTTACTGAGCCATTATGTCATTAGATTTGCAAATGGGAATAATCCTGCAATGAAAATTAGCAACAAATATTAACGCTTTAAAAATTTGAAAAGTTTTGAGGGTGGCAACCCTAAAATATTTTTCACCCGTATAGCTTCCAGCGCAGTGATTCAATCGAAACGAAATCTACTGGTTGGGTTTAACTTAACGTGAAGCAGATTTGGTATATATTTTGCTCTGCTGCTGACACAGGGTAACCAGCATTAGCTATTTTCGTAAATATTGCACCAACAGATGCTTGAAATTACATACTCATATGCAAAGCATTTGCGATAAAAATAAGAAATCAATTTTTAAATTTTCCAAGTTTTGAACATTTTTGGGATGGCAGTCTCAAACAACGTTTAACCGCTGAAACTTTCGATGAAATCCTCTGATGAGAACGAAATTCAAAGGATAGGTTGATTAAGCACGATCATTTTATGGTAGATTTATTGCTGCTTCGTTGGGAAAGTGTTGCCAGCACTGAACATTTTCATCATTTGTGTTATAGTTGAGTTTTGTAGCTTGAGATAAGGAATGGTTGATATGATTCTACAAAAAAGTGTATTACGTCTTTCCAAATTTTTTGGTCACTCAAAGACAATTTCTTCGAAAATTAGTTTTTTTTATTTTTGTTGTAAATGAAAGAGTTGTCAGTCCACCGGAACATCCTTTTTCCTGTACATCGCTTTTCCTCCTTTCTAGCCATAATCGTACGGTCTTCCTGTCGACGCCTAGTGTCCTTGATAACTCGGAAATGGATTTTCTTATTTCACCAAGAGTTTGGATTTGAATCCTTGTTTGTATCCTATTCGAAGCCATAGTGAAGAAGCACAAAAGTCCTCTAGGATAGACTTTCAAAAAATAATGATTTTTCAGGTGGCGTGTAAAAATTGTTCTAAGAAAAATCACTACTTACGATAAACACTGCAATCAAAAAGGATCCTTGAAGACAAGAGCAAACAAATTTCACAGGTAGGTTCGCAGAGAGACCCTTAATTACCGGAGTAATTCAAATTAGCTTTATAAAGGGTACGTCTCTGTTCCTGACTATAGGGAAAAATGCTGTTTAATTGTTTTCCTGGAAATGCCCTTTATCGCTTTGCACAGCTATTATTGATGTTAACGCTGTTGTAGCTAAGCACAATATGATCCTTACGATGGTTGAAGAGTTGATATTTGACCTCCAATCAGGGTTTTTGATAAGCTGAGAAGGGATAAATTTTAGCAACGGGTAATGAATAATGCGTTTACTTAAATAGTTGGGGAGAAATTTTTGGGCCACCCTGTATATATATATTTATATACATATATATGTATATATATATATATATATATATATATATATATATATATATATATATATATATATATATATATATATATATATATATATATATATATGTATATATATAAATATATATATATAAATATATAAATATATAAATATATATATATATATATATATATATATATATATATATATATATATATATATAATCAAAAAAATTCAGTGACTATTTCTCGGGAACGCGCCATCCGATTTAGCTGAAACTTTCAGGATACATTGATGTATATGCAGAAGAGGTCTAAATTTCACTAAATGTCAATTATCTTAACCCTTTGGCACCGGCAGCCATTTTAGTGTTATTTTTAATATACCTATTATTCCATTCACAAATAATTTTTTCCAAAATGAAGTTACCTAAGTAAATTTTGAACGTGTTTTACATTTGAATTGGGTAATGTTTTGGAGGTTTTTAACCCTATGTGTGCGCTAGGTGCCTAAAAAGAAAACGGGAAAAATTGAAAAATTTTAAATTGCGATAACTTTTGACAGAGCTATTTAATTATTATGAAACTTTCAGAACGTATTGATGTTATTTAGTTGTACATTTTTGTAGCTTTTAATGAGCATGTTGATAACCCTGTAGCTAGGGCGGGTGCTGAAAGTAAAAACCTTCAAAACATCGACTCTCCTGAAAAAATATCGCTTTTTGAAAAAAAAGCCACTCAGAAATAATTTTTATGCTTTGTCTCTATAATCAAAGTAAAAAATTTTAAATTTTACAACGGGCACGCCTGGTAACTCTTTCCCAATTTACCTATATTTTTGGCATCAAAAACTTCTGTTCACGGAAACTCACGATCCGATAGTCAGAATTAGTTGAAACTTATAGAATGTATTAACCTTAAATAGGACCAGGTCTGATAGAAGCAATTTTGAAATGCGAGCAATTTTGTGCCAGTGGTGCCATCTTGAAAAATCACTAAGAAAAATAATTGCTTTTGGCCCTATAAATGCTGATTCAAATATTCGATTTTGACGAAATTCGCACAGTAGCTGAACTTTACTTTAAACCACGTTTGGTAAAAATTTGGTTGAAAAATTCGGTTGGAACTGCCAGCTATGGTAATTCTGGTGTCTTAAATTAAGAAAATTCATAAGGAAAATAAAGCTCTTTGCGCTATAGCTTCCAGTTGAGTCATTTAATCATAACGAAATTCAAATGCCAAATTAAACTTATAATAGGCAATATTCAGTAGAAATTTAAGTTCAATACAATGATAGGGTTGCCAGCTATGGTTGTTTTTGTATTTTTTAGGCATATTTTTAGTAAGCGATTTTAGCATAGAATTTTCAAATCGCAGTGATATTATTGTGAAAATAAACACCAAATATTAATATCTGGAAAGTTTGAAAACTTTAGCGAATGCTAACCCTAAATTTCTTTGCATCCTTATAACTTCCAATGCAGTCATCGAATCAATACGAAATATGCAGAGCAGGTTGACTTCAACGTAAGGCAGATGCGACATTATTTTGGCTTCGGTGCTAGTTAAGGGCTTCTAGCACTAGGCTTTTTTGTTATTTTCCTTCAAATAAATGCTTGCATTAAGGATTTTCGTCGCAAACATTTGCAATGAAAATAAGTAAACATTGTTTAAATTCTCTAAGCTCTGGACATTTTTCGAATGGCAAACCCCAAACACCTTTCTACCGCAGTAACTTTCGATGAAGTCACCGAAATTAAAATAAGCTTAGATTCTATTATTACTTAGGGTGTATTAGTTTTAAGTAGGAAAAGTAAGTAGTGAATAGAATATAGATATAATAGAATACACACTCAAAATCTGCACAAATCCTCTACTGTTCTTCGAACGCTAGTGTTTCTAGCGGTTCTGATGCGCTAGGGTTTGTTTTTTCTATTTTCAGATTTTTAAAGACTTCAAGAACTTTTTTTTTAGACCACTCGGATTTCGCTCAAGCTCCTATGAATTTTTTCTATCAGCTAGAGAATTTTTACAAAATTTCAGAATTTTTTCTACAGGGCTCTGATTTTTCTCAAGTTCCTTTCAATTTTTTCTACAATCTTGTGATTTTTTTTGGGCCGCTTTGATTATTTTCAAGTTACTGTGCATATTTTCTAAGATTTTCAGGTTTTTTTTTGTTTTAGAGATTTCCAGGGTTTTTTTCTAGGCCACTCTGTTTTCTATCGTTGAAATTTGATGAAACCAACCTATATACATTTCGATTAAGCTGCTTGGTTTCAAATCATTTAAACATTCCATTTATTTTATTTAAGTTCAGTTCACTTCAGTTAATTCTGTTTAAGCTCAGCCCGAAAAATATGAGAACAAAAATATTTTGTCGAGAAATCTTCTTACCTTCTTCTTATCTTCGTCCCGCTACTAATTTGTGGTGATTTAAATATGACTTCCGTTGATTGAAAACCCGTTTCCATAAGGTCTCATAATCAGTTCTCCATAGAACTTTCATCCTTTCTTTCCCGTAGTTCTTTTTCCCAGTTTAGCACAGCGCATAGCTTTATACAAATATGTATATATATATATATATATATATATATATATATATATATATATTATATATATATCAGTGGCGAAGCGTCTATATCAGTGGCGAAGCGTCCGATTCCTTCCGGCTTCCCTTTCGAAAATATCGACCTACTTGGAATTTTCAAAGCCGGTATCCATCTTAACATGTACATAAAATTTCAATTTACTAACGATCGTACCATCTTCTGTGTGATATGATAACGTCAAAGTTCCCATTCATAAGCCGAAATTTGCCGGCTTGCAAATTCTTATTCGCGAGCCACTAAGAGGCTTTGATCAAATGTGTATTGCCTTGTGTCTGTCTCTTTTCGTTCCTTGCTGAAATGCTAGCATCGTCTCGCTTTAAAAGGGGAAAAACAAGTCGTGGTGGATCGGCTTGCAAATGGTTCAAGAATGGAAGAAAATTTCAATCGGTTGACTCAATATTGCCGATGTACAATTTTCATGTGAACGTTACTTTCGATAGTTATATTGCTCACATAAAAAGCAGCACGTGAAGATTATATATTTTATATACATATGAGTATGAAGATAATATTTTGATGAACATCTAAAAACTAAAATTTGTCTTATGTTAGTTTTTAGAAACGAATTCCTATCTTGCGTGAAACTCTTTCATGGGACCTGTTCTGCCTAAAATATTTTTTTTATCTTTCTAATTAGATAATATTTCATAAAAAGCAGGAAACAGTAAATAAACAAAAGTAAATAGAATTATTTGTCGCGGGAAATCTGAAACTTCACACATAAAAATATTGTAATTATAAATTGGAAATATCGCGAAACAGTTTAAAAGTATAGTAAATGAAGAATTGTCGATATACCCTCATGTTAAGGGTTGACATTTTTCGCGAACTTTTACATTTCAACCGCTTTGTTTCCAAGATGTTTTTAAATTTAATGGATGAAAAATAACTATTTTCAATTTTTCCCATTTAACGAACGACGCTTTTTTAATGCGTCTTTTTTATAAACAGTTTGCTGAAAGTACGGAAACAGACCTATTGTTGTGAATCGTATACGAATCTAAAACCAAACTGAATATGCTGGCCTAGCAGAAAAAAAAACTCTAGCGCACCTGAACCGCTAGAAAACTAATTTTCGAAGAAATTGTCTTTGAGTGACAAAAAAGTGTGGAAAGACGTAATACACTGTTTTTTAGAATCATATCAACCATTCCTTATCCAAAGCAACAAAACTCAACTATAATACATATAATTCAGTGCAGGCAACACTTTTCGAACGAAGCAGCAATAAGTCTACCATAACAAGCTCATACTCAAATCAACGTATCCTTTGAATTTCGTTCTCTTCGCAGGATTTCATCGAAAGTTTCAGCGGTTAAACGTTGTTTGAGGCTGCCATCCAAAAAATGTTCAAAACTCGAAAAATTTAAAAAAAGAATTCCTTATTTTTATTGCAAATGCTTCGCATATGAGAACGTTGTTTGAAGCATCTGTTGGTGCAATATTTACGGAAATGGCTAAAGCTGGTTAGCCTGTGTCAACAGCAAAGCATAATACATACAAAATCTGCTTCACGTTAAGTTAAACCCAACCAGTAAATTTCGTTTCGATTGAATCACTGCGCTGGAAGTTATACGGGTGAAAAGAATTTTAGGGTTGCCACCCTCAAAACTTTTCAAATTTTTAAAGCGTTAATATTTCTTGTTAATTTTCATTGCAGGATCATTTCCATTTGGAAATCTAATGACATAATCGCTCAGTAAAGAAATTAAACAAAATTACAAAAATTGTCATAGCTGGCAGCCCTTTCGTGATTTTGGTACGAAATTTCTACGACATTTGGTTCACATTAAAGTCCATTTTCTGCGTGTACTTCGTTCTGATTTCTACACTGGACCGGAAGTTATAGCGAAAAAAAGCTTTATTTTGCTGAGCAAATTTGCAAGATTTAGGAGACAAAAATCACCATAGCTGGCAGCTCTATTCTAATTTTTCAGCCAAATTTTCATCAAATGTTATATAGAGTAAGATCCAAGTACTGGATGAATCTTCTCAAAATCTGATGGCTGAATCGGAAGTTATAGGCCAAAAACCGGTTTTTTTTCTCAGTGATTTTTCAAGATGGTACCACTGGCACAGAGTTGCCCGCATTTCAAAATCACTTCTATCAGACCTAGTCCTAGCTAATACCAACATGTTCTGTAAATTTCACTATGATCGGATAATCCGGTCGTCAGTTCTCGTGAACAGAACTTTCGAGTGCTGAAAATAGAGGTAATTTGGTGATGGGTTGCCGTTCTTGTGCAAATCGGAATTTTGAAAATTTTAATTTGGCATGATGGACAAAGGTTAAAATTTATCAGTGATTTGATTTTTTTGTCAAAAATCAAAAATTTTTCAGGAAGGTCAATGATTTGAAGGTTTTTTTTCAAGAGCCTGCTGTAGCTGCAGGGTTACCCGCACTATCTTGAAAATCAACGTGTGCTAAATTTTAGTCAACATTAATACGCTCTGCAAATCTCACGACGATCCATTGCTTTTCTTAGAAGTAATGACAAATCAAAATTTGAAAAAAAATCCTTGCCTACTTTTAGGCACCCTGCACCCACAGACGGCTCAAAATTTTCAATCTTTTATCATAAACGAGCTTAAAACATAATTAGTTTTCATTCCCAATACTTTTCTTTAACAAAAATTTACACTGCTTGGATATATAGGAGTACCTCAAAATTCACTAAAACGCTCGCCGCCGCCAAAAGGTTTAGAGTATCTGAATTTGAGAAAGTTGTGGACCTACCTACTATATACATCTACGTTCTCCGAAAATTTCAGCTCAATCGGATCGGCCACTCCAGAGATTACTTCTATTAACCGATTTGCTGATATATATATATATATATATATATAAATAAAGAAATATGAATTTTCGGCGAAACGAGTTTAATACTATTGTTCTTCGAACATTAGTAACAATATACCCGATAGAAAATAAACAAATGTAAATTTTAGATGAAAATAAACTTTTATATTGTTTACGGGTGGAAATATCATCGTTGTTGTGACATCGGACAGTGAGGACGTGTTATATGTTCGCGCGAATCATTCGTTGTGTATATTTATTTAACTCCCAGTGGCCGTTATAGTTTCATTACTCTCATTACCCGAGCATTTTATAATTTTCATTCTGGATATTTGATTTTCATGTGTGTGATTCGAAATCAATTTGTACAGTTATCCCGTTATGCACATTCAGTTCAGCTGAACGGTAAACAATTCGCTGACTGTGTTAACATTTGTTTTCCCATATTGAACTAAACCGTTAAACAAAATCTATTTTCCCCTGATTTAACGGGTATTTTTGACTCCTTACATACTTTCTGCTATATTGTTGAAGTTTTGTGAATACAATAAATTTTAATAACAATCTTAATATGGCAAATACATCTTCATCACGCAACTACCTTCTTTGTGGAGCCTGTGACAAACCTTTGGATAAGAAGAATTCTGTTGTTTGCGACGGGATATGCAATCGATCATTCCACAATTCATGCATGAAATCTACGCGCAAGTCTTCTAATATTACTTGCAATGAATGCAGCGACATCAAACCATGCCATGTTCTGAGGATGCTTCAATTAACAAACAATAATTTGGAAAGCATGAACGAGCGAAACGAGTCGTTATCTCGAGACAATGCTGTTATCGGGAATATTATTAAGAACTTATCTTCTTCATTAAAACCTATGGTCCATTTAATAGACGACTTACGCGGTCAGCAAGATAAAGTCTTGGCACTATCCTCTAGACTAGACCAAATTGAAGATAAGATGGACTTAATTCTATCTAAAATTAGGAGTGTCGATGATAAGGCGTCAGCCGTAGCTGACACTGTAGTAGACATTACTGACACGAGTCTAACTTCGTGTTCGATCGACCTAATATCGTCGAAATTAAACGCAATGGAACATCAACTTGATCGTATCTCAATCTCCCAACCCTCAAAACCTGCATCAAGATCCATTGCGTGCCAGACGGTTCCAGAAAATGAAATACCGACAACTTCTGATAGTGTTGCTTAAAAACACAAACCGATTTCTGATAGTGTTGGCGCAAAACATAAATCAACTTATAAAATAGCAGATGCAGCAATGAGTGAGCGGAAAGCGAATTCAAAAAATAACGTCAAATATTCAAAATCATCTGCTAATGCGACTTCGAAATCTCCAGTCACCGCATCTAATGTAGATACGAAAACTAGCTCAAAAGCAGTAGATGCCAACATCGTATTAGATCCTCATATAGTATCAAATGATTTGAATATTTTCAACTGCACCCTCAGAGGTGTCACACAACCCAGAGCTATATTTGTATCTAGGCTTGCTCCTGATACCACCGCAGATGACGTGAAGAAAAATGTTGAGGGAATCCTTGAGCATACAAAATCCTTCATACCTAAGGACTGTGTATCAGTTATTAAGATAGGGAATCGGCATCGTGTATCATCATTTAAAATTATAGCACCAGATTGTTGCTTTGATTCCATTGCAAATAGCCATTTCTGGCCGCCAAACTCTGCTGTGCATGAATTCATCAACAAACGAATAAGTAAATCAAGTGCTGCAACAAAAAACGGGACGAACTCATCTCAGCACTTTACACCAACGTAAGTGGAATGCGATCTAAACTAAATAAGTTCTATGAGCTGTCAAACTCTGAAGCTTTTGATGTCATTGCGATCACCGAAACGTGGCTTTGTGCAAATATTCACAATGCTGAAATTTTTAATTCGGAGTATACTATTTTCCGCCGAGATAGACATGGAGATCTTACTGACGCTCCTGTCGGAGGTGGTGTTCTTCTGGCGTTTCACAAAAAATTCAAAGTATCTCTAATCGAAATACCGCATACAAATAATGAATTTATTTGTGCCCAAGTCGAACTGATGTCAAAGAAAATATTTTTCGGTGTCAACTACACGCCACCCAATTCTTCCTATGATGTTTATGCTTCGCTTATACATATTATGCAGCTCATATGCGATCTTGCGGACAATAACGACGACGTCGTCTTAATGGGTGATTTCAACCTACCTAGAATAAACTGGTGCCCTTCAGCGGACGGCACTTTCGAAGTTCCGAGCTCTACTTCTATTGGCGGACAACACGACATCAACATTGCAAACGAATTTATATCACTTGGTTTGTTTCAAGCCAATTGCATCCGGAACGCAAATGGAAAAATGCTGGACCTGATTTTTTCGACTGATGCCTCTTCTACTGTGGTGAAACCCCTCACATCATCTCTCATCGACGAAACCACGCATCATTGTGCACTCAACATTATTTTCGAGCCAAAGTCTAGTAATTACTTAACATCGAGCACATCTGAACTTAAATTTAATTTTAGACGAGCTAATGTCGATCAAATACGTGACTTGCTTGCTAACTATGATTGGTCCTCCGTGTTGCAGGAACCTAATCCTGATAAAGCTACGTTCTATTTCCACATTCGGTTGTTTAGCTGTTTTTTACGGTGCGTGCCAACTACCTTCACTAAAAGCAAGGTTCGTTTTCCTTGGATGTCTCCACAGCTTTGCCGTTTGAAAAATTCCAAAAACAAAGCCTGGAAAAAGTATCGCCTGACTCGCTCAGAACCTGACTATCAACGTTTTTCCACATTACGAGATCTGCATCATAATGAAGTTGCATTTGCATATCATAGACATACGCAACAGCTTAGATTTAATTTTCAAGCTCAACCTAAGAGATTTTGGAATTTTGTTAATTCTAAGAATTATAACGATGGGTATCCACTCACATTTAAATCTGACGACTCTTATTTTGATGATCCCTTTGATATTAGTAATTTATTTGCTTCCGTTTTCCGTAAAGCCTATCGTATGGACTTTCCTAACTCCAGACACTTTTCACCCTACTTGACGAACTCAACAGTTTCTTCTTTGGAGATGAAGGATTTAAAAATTGACGAGGACACTATTATCACATTTGTTAATAAACTTGACAATAATATAACACCTAGCCCAGATGGCATACCTAATTTGGTCTTGAAATATTGTGTGTCGTCACTACTACCTGTGCTGTCTTATATTTTCAATACATCCTTAAAAACAGGCATCTTTCCTCATTTGTGGAAATACTCCACCGTCACTCCTATATTCAAGAAAGGGAGTCGTAATGACGCTTGCAACTATAGACCTATTGCAAAACTTCCCTGTGTCGCAAAACTTTTTGAAGCCATAGTCACGAATGTTGTAGCCTTTCATTGCAAATCAATTATGGCTCCGTATCAGCATGGTTTCATGAAAGGTCGTTCAACCACAACCAACCTGCTTGAATTTTCTCACCAAATAACCAACTCAATTGAAGCTGGGCTCCAAACTGACTGCGCCTACACAGACTTGACGAAAGCCTTTGATAAGCTTGATCACTCTATACTTTTAGCTAAGCTTCATTCCTTTCAATTCCCTTACGTGTTTTTAAATTGGGTTGACTCTTACTTCACGAATCGAACTCAACGTGTATCCTTTCGCGGTGCCTTGTCATCTGAAATTAAAACCACGTCTGGTGTTCCACAAGGTAGTCATCTAGGCCCTTTACTGTTCGCCTTATTTATTAATGACGTAGGTTCCATTCTACAGTCATCTTCTGTTCTTCTCTATGCCGATGACGCTAAAATTTTCAAAGTTGTGAGAAACCTTAACGATTGCAATGATTTGCAGCAGGATCTAAACAGATTTGCCAAATGGTGTTCCGATAACAATCTCCTAATTAATCCTGACAAGTGTACGATTATATCTTACACACGCAAAAATAATCCTGTAATCTATGAATACTCACTTTTGAGTACATCTTTAAATAGATCAGCGAAAGTACTCGATTTAGGAGTTTTGCTGAATCAATCCTTCACATTTGACGATCACATCGATTCAATCGTTGTGAAAGCTAGCAATGCCTTAGGTTTTGCCAGAAGACGTTCGAAGGAATTCAACGACACTTTTCTAACTAAGACCCTCTTTTGTAGCTTAGTAAGACCTATTGTCGAATATGCAAGTATTGTATGGTCACCATATCAAAAAGTCTACATAGACCAAATTGAGTCAATTCAAAAGAGGTTCTTACGTTTCTGCCTCCGCGGTCTTCCGTGGTATGACCCTTTACATCTACCTCCTTATCAAGACCGCTTAAATCTTTTACGAGTGGATACCTTGGACTCTCGACGTCAAAATTCCAAAATCTTATTTGCCGCGAAAATTTTGGATGGCACCGTTGACTCAAACTACTTATTAAGCCAACTTAATTTTAACACCAATAACAAACGTGTCAGGCGTGTTGACTTTTTGTCGATCCCTCAATATCGGACCAATTATGGTTGCAATGAAGCAGTCACTGCAATAAGTAGATGCTTTAACGAAGCTTATTATAAGTTTGATTTTCATTTATCTACAGCATCACTTAAACGAATTCTGTATAAGAATAATTAATTTTTATTGTATGTGTATAGTCTGCATTAGACGAATTTAATAAATGAAATGAAATGAAATGAAAAAACATAATTTACATTAAAGCAAATGGTTTCATGTATATTGAAGCTGACTCTAAAAATATCTCTTTTATTTGTTGATATACATCATACATGTGCTTATCATTTGTGACGACAATCAAATAGAAGAAGAATTTGAAAATCAAAAAAGGTTAAAAAATATTGCAAAAAAGTACGTGAACACAATATAACTAGTAATTTATACATTAAAAAAATGAAGTTTAAATTTAAGTCAAAACTATGTTGGGCCACCTTTGTTTTTGATTACTTCGAGAAGACGTGCTTGCATCGATCCAACTAGTTTCGTTGTAATTTCTGCCGGAATTTGATCCCATTCTTCCTTGGTGATTCTTTTCAAATCCTGCAAGAATTTTAGCGGACGTTTAATTTTAATTTCATCCCACAAATGCTCAATGGGATTCAGGTCTGGCGATTGTGGAGGGGTTTTGAGAAGTGGACCTAATCTGTGAAGCAACCACTCTTGATCCTTTCAGGCAGTATGCTTGGGGTCGTTATCTTGTTGAAAAACATAAGTTTCCTCTAATCCAAATTTTCTGGCACTCTCAAATAAATTGTCGCTCAGAATATCAAAGTGCATATGCTGATTAATAATACCTTCAATTTTGTGCAGTTTACCCACTCCTCCAGCATTCATACACCCCCACACCATTATATTTCCTCAAATTTCCTCTGCCGTGCTTCACCGTAGGTCTGAGGTTTTTGAGTTGTAGGGCTTCCTTCGGTTTCCGCCATACTTTCTGTCTTCCGTCGGACCCAAATAAGTTGAATTTGCTCTCGTCTGAAAAAATAGCACTTTCCCAGAACGAAAGAGGCTTGGATAGGTGTTCCTTAGCGAACTCGAGACGACGTTTCCGATTAAGTTTATTTATAAATGGCTTCCTCCTTTGGGACTTGACCGTGAAAGCCACTTTTGTGCAAATGGTTATGGATAGTTTGAGGAGTAACTGTCACTCCATAATCCTGCAACATGTTTTGCGCGATTGCACTTGTACCCGGTTTCTCACGAATCACTTTTAAAATATCTTGTTTATGGGCGGAATCCAATTTTGGCGGGCGTTCAATACGAGGCCTGCTGGCCGCGTATCCTAATTCTTCAACCCGTTTTATAATTTTATGTACGGTAGAAGGATTTTTGGTAACAATTTTGCCGATTTCGCGGATACTTTTTCCTTCTCTTCGTAGGTTAACTATGAACTCTCGAACCGATTCGGAAACTTCCAATTTCGTAGCTATCAAAGGACTAAAATGAATTTAAATTTTGAAAGGATCTATACCTTCTATATCTCTAAGTCATGTGTCATAAGTAATCAAATTAAAGCAATAAATGTTATCCCAAACTGCTTCAATACCTTCATTAAAACATGCGTTCACGGACTTTTTTTGCCTAGCCTAGTGATGCGCATATACTCAAAGTCATTTGAAGGATCTTTAAATGGGAAATCCTAATTACCTTTTGTATCAAAATAATTTTATTGCTTTATTGAGTAAAAATACCCATCCTAATCCATAAATGAATGCAGCTAATTTTACAGTAGCAGATACCCGTCACCTTCGGTAGGTGTTCACGGACTTTTTTTGCCCAGTGTATATATATATATATTTATATATGTTCGTATATATATATATATATATATATATATATATATATATATATATATATATATATATATATATACATATACATATATATATATATATATATATATATATATATATATATATATATATATATATATATATAATATATATATATATATATATATATATATATATTTATATCATCAACATCATCATCATCATTACCAGCTTCATTCAAGCATTCTTATATGGTGCAGCACTTCCCATTAGCGCCCATTGTTTTCGGTTCCCGGCTACGTGGGACCTGGTTATGCCTGCTTGTTTTCTGATATCATAGTCCCATCTTTGCATTGAGTGCTTTTTCGGTCTCTTGACGCCCCTCGGGTACCCCTGCGTTACTCTTGTGGACCACATATTGTCTGTTTTCCTCACCAACTATCCCGCCTACTGCCATATTAGGGACTTAATTCTTTGCAAGACATCTGTAGTGATGTGACATCTTTTGTCTTTCGCCTTACTCATTCATTGGTCTTTCTGTCTCTTCTGGTTATGCTCAATATGTACCTCTCCATCGCTCTTTGAGTGACCTGCAGCTTCTTTGTGATGTCCGGTTTTAGCGTCCATATTTCGCAACCGTAGGCTTTGACCGGCATCATGCATTGGCCCAGGACTCTAGTTTTCAGATATACTGACATTTTTGGCTTGAAGATGGTTGAGTTTCTGCCGAATATCGTCCAGCCCAATTTGATTCCTCAGTTTATTTCCGAAAGGAGTGATCCTGACTTATGTATCAGTTGAACTAAGTATATGTATTGATCCACTTCTTCCAGAATCATGCTGTCCACTGTTATGTCCTTTCTGTTTCTCCACGCGTTGTTCTTGACTTTCGTCTTGTATATATATATATATATATATATATATATATATATATATATATATATATATATATATATATATATATATATATATATATATATATATGTGTGTATATATATATATATATATATATATATATATATATATATACGAGTATATATATATATATATATATATATATATATATATATATATATGTATTTACATATGTATATATATATATATATATATATATATATATATATATATATATATATATTCGTATGCATTCAAAGTTTTTCGCAATAGTGCACGTAACTATGCAAAAAAATGTATCATGCACATTATCATATATTAAATTAATCATCCATAAATCATATATTGAAATGATCATTCGCGAATCATCCATAAATGACAATGGGCGAAAAAACGCATAATAAAACATGCTTTGTAAAATGTATTGTGCATTTGTGCATGAATCAGCCTACATCACCTCTTTTGCTTTGGACCCGCCTGCTTAAAGAAAATTGAAATGACTCGTGTAAACAAAACACGCTAGATCGCATGGACTCATTTCTACACTCAGCCTTACTCCTAATATGCTACCCGCCTGTTCTTTAGAAAATTTCTCCTTTGGAGTCACGCTGACTGTTGGTTGACGAGTGCTGTTGAAATCAAAGCGAAGAATTATACCTAACGTCGCCGGTTCGATCCGACCTGACAACTCATTATGTGTCAACAGGTTTCAGGAAGTCTTTACCGTTCTGTTCGTTCGTGCAAATATGTACTTCTCTTCTCCTCTTGCCAGAATCATTGGGTGATACAATAAATATGGGTTTGGGTCTCTGCTACAATCGTTCTTTGCATTTAAAAGACGTTTGAAACTATTTATACTCGAACTAGTGATGGGACTTTTAAATGTGTCCTTCATTTTTCTGTAAAATATATATCTAAATTTTTTGGTTATGTTCTTTTCTCCTTTCGTTGCAATTATTGCAATTAATTTGAATTGATCTTAAGTTTGAATAAGAGTGCTAGATAAAAGGACTCTGAATCTATTAATTTTGAGAAAGCTTCGTAGAAGCCATAGCAGGAGACCCTCACAAGAGAACATTCCAGTGTGGAGACTGTCAAGTGTCACTCCTTTAACAGTTACATCTGAATCATCTAATTTACATGATGGAGTTAGTATTAGGATTACCTAGGAGTGACAAGGCTGTTTAGGCCTTCTCATTCCGGACAAAGAGAAGGGGATTTGCTATTGTTTCGTATAGTTTCTGCTATCCTGTCTGAAGAGGACATTGCCACAAATATTATTTGTACGGTTTCAAACTAATCTCCACCATTCCAACAGATATTCGACTGCTCTTAGACTGGTAAGGAAGTTTTTCTGATTCAATAACCACGGGTTAATGGACAGCGCACCAAAGAATAAAAACTCTAGCGCACCTGAACCGCTAGAAACACTAATGTTCGAAGAACAGTAGAAGAATCATGCAGGTTTTGAGTGCATATTCCACCACATGTGCTGCTTATTACGACCAAACTGTTTCAAATGCCACGTTTTACTTTGGTCTCAAGAATGCATTATAACTCATATGGCGGAAGGTTTCAGATATTACCACTGGCATGAATTTCAACGTTTATGAGAGCAAAACACGGGTTAATTATATTCGTTATCAGTTGCTTATTTCACATAATTTTGAAAGCAGCATCTCATATAACATCAATGAAGAAAATGATCAATGCCTGCAGCACTGTAACTGAAGTTGGTGTTTGGGGCTGCGATCCGAAAAATTTGCAGAACTTTGCGAATTGCAACATTGATTATTTATTTTAATTGTAAATGTTTCCGGTATGAATACTAACTGTAAGCATTTATTGGTACAAAAGTAGCACAACCGACTCGTGCTGGCAACCTTCTGCCAGTATCAAAGCCAAGAATATATCACATCTGCTTCACGTTGTTATATTACATTCGAAGTTAAAGGAGTCTAAAGAAATTTAGAGTTACCTGCAGCGAGTTTTTTCAAATAATCGAAAGCTTAATATTTGCTGTTTATTGTCACTACAATATCATTACCATTTGAAAATTCTACGCTAAAACCGCTTAATAAAGATATTGCAATTAGACAAAAAACCAACAATAGCTGGCAACCCTATCGTGGCTTTTCAACCAAATTTGGCCTGAATAATGTTTATGACAAGTTTCATTAATTGTATGAAATTCGTATTGATTTCATGACTGCACTGGAAGTTATAGTGCAAAAAGTTTTATTTTCCTGAGCGAATTTTCAAAA